>PVKM010014953.1:0-28483 GCA_004027735.1 Carollia perspicillata | reverse complement strand
ACACTTCCAAGTCTCCCAGTCATTCTCTTGAAACCCTTGTTCTTGGATAGAGGGGAAAGGAACATACCCCTCTACCTCTCCTACTGGATGAGGATAGGACCCACAGTGGAAATCTCTTCAAAGAAATCCCTGCAGAAGTCCTATACTACTGATCTTCAACAACTTGGCACTTTATACTCCCACTGTGGATCAGCAATTTAAAATTTGTAAATGGTATTTCTGAAGTCACTTTGAAAGTTTGCAATTGTTCCAGAATCTTATTTTAGAATGTCATACCCAATATATTTTGATGTTTCCATGGGGAATTCCAATTTAACATCATAATATACTCATTATTGAAAGTTTGGAACCTACAAGGATGACATAATGAAGAAAACAAAAGTCACTGATAATTTCACTTCCCACAGAAATATAGCAACTGTCAGCATTTGGGGAAATACTTGTTCAGTCTTTTTCCTTTGCTTAACAGATTTAAAAACATATACTTCTAGAAAATGGGATTATACTGTACGTACTATTTGTAAACTGTTCTTCTTTTCTCTTATATTTGGAACGACTTTCTAAGTCAATAAATGTGTTTCTGCATATTTTTAGGTGGCTGTTCTGCATAACATCTTTAGACATACCACTGTTGACTCAAAAAATTATTTACTCTTAAGCTGTTTTTTAATGATTGCATAACACAAAAACATTCATGAGTATCTTTGTGTTCCTAGTAAAATATAAATAATTAAATAAATAATAAAATTAGAAATACAAATCACAGTATAAATGAAAAGTAAAATATAAACCCTACCATTGGGAAGCAGTGTTTCAAGCTTCATTCAGCGATTACTAAGTTCACACTAGTGTGACTTAAGAAGCTAAGAGCATATTCTGATGAAGTGTCCCACAGAGAGAAGCCAAAGCCACCAAAAGGAATCCAGAGTCTGGAAAGCAAATTTTACTCATTTTCAAAATATTTTTTTTCCTAGAACCAGTGCTTATTCCCGCCTTGTGCCTAAAAATATTACTAAACACTACTAATCCTATTTCAAAAATATTTCCCAGGTACAGCTCCCCTTCTCTGGTTCTACTATCATTACTTTAATTCATGCTCTCACGAGTTTTAACCTAACTTGCTATAATCACCTCCAAGTCCCTCTTCATCTATCACTCATATTGACATTAGAAAAAATTCCCCTAAAACACATACATTTTTGTCTTACTTCCTGGATTTAAGTTCTATGCTGACTTTCAGGTGGCTAAAGGGTAAGTCCAGAGGCATTGCACGGCAGTTCAAGGCATTCTCAGTGATTCCCATCCTGCGTTTCCAGCCTTAGCCCTGACTCCTCCACAGTCCCTACCCTGAACTTGATGTTTTACCCACACTCAGTATCTCACTGGCCCCTGGAAACACCAAGTTTTTCTAATGGTTTCTGTACATTCTCTCTCTTTTATCTGGATTGTCCTAGCCATGGTGTTTGTTCATTTCCTTTTCAGATTAAATCGTACTCTCTCCTCTCTCTGAGATGTCTAAGTGGTATCTATTGCTCCCTCTTCTGGTTACAGTACAGGTTTTTCTGTTTCCTGATTGCCTTTATCTCACTGCGTTATTGTTTATCAGTCTGCTTGTCTCCTTCAACTGGGCCATGCTGGAGGGCAGGGCCTTTGTCTCCTTGGCACCTTGTACCCTTAGACATATAGAATATGCTCAGTAAGTTCATGTGACCATTTAGAAATCTCTTGGATACTAATTAAATACTTCTCAACAAACAACATAATATAGAAATCATTTTTCCTTTCTGCCCATTTATTATAGCTAAAAAAGTAAAGTCAGGGGAAGGGGAAGGCATAGCCTCAAGGTGGAGCAAAGGGGCCTCTCGCTCAGGGGCCTAGGGACACCGTCCTGCTTTCTGGCTTTTACCAAACATCATAGGTCCCACTGCCCCTATGGGCAACATTAGAGCAGAAAACCCACAGATTTCCAGGCTAAAATTGGAACCTAAAAATTTAAAAATATTTCTCCTCCCACTGTGCTGGTTGTATACAATGGTAGTGTACATGACATGTCTGAAATACAAGCTCAGATAAGCATTTCTGGGCTGCGTGGAACTCAAGTAAACATCATTTTTACAGTATAAACTAAATGGTAGATTTAAATTAGAATAAAAAGACAGAAAACAGCATGCGAAACACTTCATTACCTTTCACATTTCTATGAAGCCTAGTTTCGAGGCAAATATTAAAATAGTAGGATTGAAAAGTATCTGGTGTAAACATCTTTAGCACTTCTCGCCTGACATTTTTAAAGGGGCTTATTAATGCAAACACCCTGAGGCTTTTACCATGAGCACGTAGAAAGAGAATTTCTGAGGCACAGACACACAGGCAAGAAAGGCTGCCCCATTTGAAATGTTCAATAAAAGAGAGTAAAATGAGGCTGAAGCTTCTATCCATTAAACGTTCCTTTATCCACCTCCATTCATCACCACCTTCTCAAAAGTCAGGCTGAAAAATATGTTTTCAGACCTTGTCCCAAATGCTAGCTTCACCAAGTTCTGCAGGCTGCCAATGCTTTTGCCTGGCACCATTATAAGCTGCTGGGCAGTGCTCTCCTCCCCACTGCTAATGGAGTTACGTGATGATAGTCTGTCCCAGCTCCTAGAGCTAAAGAGGGTGGTCAACCTAGCCTTCTGGTATTCTGACTGCATATAAGAAACCCCTACACAGAGGCCAAAGAGTCCCACTTCTTTTCCAACCCAGTGGAAAACAAGAGTGTCTGCCATCTGAGAGACTTCAGCCTAGGACCCAAAAGTAAAATGTAAGGGACTGCTTTCCAGCATTATCCCACCGGCTGCACACCCTAGAATCCTATTCCCTGTTTCAGTCTGCCCCATCTCAACAGACTGTGACTCCGTGTGAGGCACTCATGGTCTCTACAGTGCACATCCAAAGCCATGGCCCCTCACATCCTTGGATTCAGGCACTCAGAGAATGAACAAGAATTGTCAAAAATTTCTCTATTCTTACAAGGTGCTTCTTAAACTCTCCCTGAGACTTCCACCCTCTTTTTTATTCTGGACAACTACTAAAATTTCACTCTCCTGCTTTGACATCTCAATCTGTCCTAACCTCACCCCCGCACCGAGCAGTTGAACCCCTCATAGTGCTGCCATGTAACAGGCCCACAGAGACTTCACAGCCCTTCCTATTACCACCCACACTGACCCAGACTAAGTGTGCCCTCACCGAGTTGGTGGAGAAAGGAAAACTAGGCAGAGGTGGTGATAGAGCAGAAGAATTCAAAT
Source organism: Carollia perspicillata (assembly GCA_004027735.1). NCBI lineage: Eukaryota > Metazoa > Chordata > Mammalia > Chiroptera > Phyllostomidae > Carollia > Carollia perspicillata. Next base: position 25,193 of record PVKM010014953.1, on the reverse strand, counting down.
ATTAGTTAAATTTCCAGTTGATACTTCTGGGGGTGAAGTCGGACTATGACATTTTGTTTGGAAGAAGTTTTATATTCTTTATGCAACACTCATATTCATTTTTCATGCCTGTGCTTTTGAGAGCACTCTGAGTCTTTGTAGAGCGAAATTCACCATGGTTAGAATTCTATGTCCCCTGTATTCCTGACCACATGTGCAGAGCCCAGGTGTCCTGCAGTTTAATGGTAATCTGAAGATCAACTCATAAAAATTCCCACAGTTTTACAAAAGAAGAAACTAAGGCAAAATGAAAGAGATCTATCTAAGTTAGAAGTGGGGGTAATATTTTTATTAGCATAAAAGGGCCCCTGACTCCTAAGACTCTGTTCTTTTACCAGTCCATGCAAACTGGCACTCGACTACTAAAGATTTACCCTGTGTGCTCTTGCATTGAATTGAATGCCCAGCACAGGACTTTGTATTTAGCAGTCATTGATAAATAAATGACACTCCAAACCATACCAGTTTTCTGGATAAGAAGAGCTTGAGGAAGTGTTTTTGTTTTGTGTTTTTTTTTTCTAACCAAAAATTGACTGTTTTCTGTCTAAGACCTTGGGGGATTCTCTACTTCTAACATCAGAGCACAGATAGTGTTAAGAGTGATACTATCACAGCAGTGTTCAAATTTGGAAACTTGAAACTCAAGGGCACACCACAGGGACAGAGCAACTAGAGAAACTTAACTCCTAGGGCATGACCATCTTTTGAGGGTCTTCAGAGATGAGAGGGATAGTGTAACCTAAAATGCCTAATTTTTAACAAACACAATGAAAATGCCTCAGGCAAATCAGTTTTATTTTTTCACCTCAAGTAGTCACTCTCTAAGAAAATAGAATTTATCCTACCATGCAGCCCTTTAACAAAATATTTTCAACTTTCCCTTTGGATATTGCTGTTAAAGCTGGTACAGAATCTTTTTGAATGTCTTTGGTGTTAGTAAATGCTTTTTCTTCAAGGTAAATTTGGTTATTAGAAATAGCCAAAATTACACTTAGTTAATTAGAAGGAAGAAGATAAGTAAAATTATGTTTTTAACAAAATTGTATACTGTTAATGACACCAATTTTCTGACTTATTTTAAAGATGTTCCCCCAAAACACCATTTTGAATATAATCTAAGCAATGGCAATGCCATTGTAATAAGAATATGATCTTCCCCGGTAATTAAAGCAGAGTCAATATTCACTCCTTCAAGTAAGTTTTGGTGTTGTGGTTCAAAGACCAGCTATAGTATGACACATTCCCACAATAAAATACATGCTGTTATTTAAATGAATGTTTGAAAAGACTTTTAGTAGATTAGAAAATTCTTTTGTTAGAATTTTAAATGAAAAAAGCAGGGTACATTGTATATCAAGAATTATAACAACCACATAAAAATACACATCAATAAAAATTGGAGGAATAGATACCAAAAGGTTCAAAGAGATGGTCCTCGATTGGTGGAATGGCAGGTGATTAGACTTTTTACTTGTTGGTATTTTTAAATTTTCTAATGAATAGTTATAATTTATACAATGGGAAAAGCTTTCTTTCCTTTCTTTAAAACACTCAATTACACAATATGTAAGCATTTTCTCCTAACCAACGACAGAATTTCTTCTATTGGCCTCCAACCATGATTGGCACTCCCTTGCATGCCACCTCCCCTGTACCATGAAGTGGCTGGTGGTTACCCTCACTCTGGAGGCTTTAGAAAAGACCAACAGGAAGCTACTGCAAGTGGTAAAATTAATGCCTAGGAAAGTTACGGAATAATAAAATAGTATGATTTGGTTCTTTTAAAGAAATATTTTGTCTACTTGAACATCTTGTCTTCTAATTAGACTAAATTTTGTAGCGCACACTCATTTTAGACCAATGAGGCCAAGTGTTGGTTAAGAAGCTTAAACATAACTGTACAGTGGCAGAGCTAGACTTTACCTAAAGGCATGGTAGTCTTTACCTGAATAACCCGTTGGCACACTGCTCGATTCATTCCTTCAGTAGGCATTTCCCAGGTGTTGGAAAGCATCCACCACATTGCTCCTGTATTCAGAACCAATATGAGCAATGGTACCTTAACATATTTATGGTACAGTATTTTCCGTGCTCACAAAATATACTGATTATATGACCATATTTGATTATTCGCACAATTTTGTATTTGTTACAGCTATAATTAGTGTTCATAACATTAAATTAGCAACAGTTTTAGGGCTAATTGTTAACTCCTCAAGGACAGCGACCATGCCCTACTTGCTTTCATAATCAAAGTGTGCCAGATTAAATTCCCATAGTGTAGGTTAGGAAACTGAGGTTTTAGGCTGTCAAGTGATTTGTTCATGGTCATAAAGCCAACAGGTGGCTCAGGACACCTAAATTCTTTTCTATTTTATACATTTTTTATTATAATTCCTGCACTTTGGTAATTGCAATTTCTTTTAGTGTGGCTAACAAAAAATCAGTTCAAGACAAAAGTACCTGAATTCCCAGAAGAGAGAAACTTTATAACTAAAAGGTTGATTATTTATTTTACAATACCTGTAATTATCATATAAACAGTTAAAGATGACTACATATATTTACAGTAGGCCATTACAAACAAAAAGTGCTATGAGAATGCAAATGATAATGAACCAAGACAATTGAGTTTCTCCTCACTGGGAAAGATAAGACCTTGAGCTGTGACCTAATACAAGTTCTCAAAATCCTGAAAGAAATCGATAAAAGTTGAGAGAGATAAATCATCCTTATGAGTGAAGAGCTAACAAAATTGTCTAGAGACCGCCATCTGAGAATAAGAAATGAGAACACAAAGGATTTGGGGCAGCATATTTTCTCAGAAAGAGTATTAAAGCTGGATTCAATCAGCTATCAGCTTAAATGCTATACTGTTTTCCCCTAATATGACTGATATGAAGCATTCTCCCTGTTAATGTGCCGGTACATGTTTATAACCAGACCTCTGGAGGGAATATATACAGAGGCTTATATATTTATTATAAATTACTGATATAAAATACTCAAAAGTAAAACTACTGATATAAAAATGTATGTCACACAATTTAGAAATAAAAATAATAAATGCATTATTATTTATCATAAATTCTACATAGCTGACCCATGGTTGCAGTTGAATGAACACTATTCAGACTCAGTGATGTCACTGAAAGTACAATTAGAAAGAGATGTGCAGCAGTGCACTATGATATAGTATTTTCATAATGCAGATATGATATAATAGATGTAAATAGCCACAAGACCATACATAATAGCAAAATGTAATAAAATAAGAAAGTGATGAGTTTTGAGTATTTTTACTTTCTAATATGATTTAATTAATTTTAAGTTTTTAATAATAGCTCTATTTAACAACTGGCTTGCAAAATTTTTGAGAATTTAAGAATTGGTTTTCACAAGGCAGCATGAGACATCTCAAGAATACTATCATTCTCACCCTACCTCACCCTTTTCCCTCTCTATTCTCTTGCCCTGCTTTATTTTTCTAAATGGTTGTCATCATCACCCAGATTTATATATTTGTTTGTTTGTTGCCTGTTTCTTCCACCCAAACATAAGCACAATGAGAGCAAGAATTCTGTCTGTCTTGTTCATTGCTGCCAAGGCATTTGCCACATGGTAGACAGGGGTATGAGCAGCCCAGACTCAGTCTGAGGAGGCATAGATAGCTGAGGTCAAATAATGCATGCCCTTGTCTTTGTGTTTGGTAAGATGACCCTGATACAGAGATTAGAGCAAAGGAGTTCATTCGGACATGTTCTCATCAACATCTGTAGAGGAAGAAGGGATGGCAGAGGGAGGAGATGAGCTATGATACAGTCTCAACCAAGACTTCATCTTAGCCCGCAGGAGCTCTGGGCAGAGATAGTCCATCAGAGTTGCCATGAGTTTGGGCAATGTGTGAGTCTTTATAGTCTCATATCAGTTATTAGATATGGGATGCCTCAAAAAGGTGGCTTGAGCTTGGATGAGGCAATTCTCTTATTGGCAGGAGGCTGATAGCTGGAAAGTTGTCTGCCAGCAGCATTCCCAGTGGCTGGGGACATATCCTGTGCAGGATAAGATTCAGGGTAAGAATCCACTGATGGCAAAGAATTAGAGTGCAGAAAGAAAATGAAGAGGGAAGACCCAAGATGATACAGGAGTAAGTGGAAGCTACACTAACTTCCTCCCAGGACCAAACTGGAAGTACAACCAAATTAAAGAAAAATCATCCTGATTAATTGACTGAACACTAGCTGGGGTGAAGCCTTATAACCAGGGACATATGGAAAAAACCACTGCACCACAATGAGATTGGTAGGGAGTGCAGAGGTGTGAGATGGCTGGCTGAGCTCCCAGGGGCAGTAGCTGAGGTGCCAGAGGGATATTTCAGTGGCCAGTGGTCCTCCCTGAGAAGTATGGATCTAAACCTGAAGTTAGGCTCCTTAGCCAGACCTTCAGAAGTGAGAAAGGAAACCAAATAAAATCTGGCTGTGAAAAGCAGCAGGGTTTCTGTCTACTGGGGAGAGATGGCTACAGATACAGAGAGCCTTGTTTAAAGGGACAATGCACAGAATTTCATTTGCAGCCACTTACCCTGGGCTCCAATAGAGGAAGGGCACAGTGGACTAGAAACAGGTGAAGAGAATATCAGTCTAGTGGCTCTGGGGAGAGAACTGAAGGAACAGCCACCAGGATCCCTGTCCTGAGTCATCCCCCATACTTCAGAATCCATTTTTTCTCAAGCAGAGCACTCCCTTGGAATCTGCCTGAGGGAAAGCAGTAGCCTATTTCAAAAAACAAAAACAAAAACAAACAAAAAAAAAGCTCAAACAAACAATTTAATTTTACACTTAAAGTAACTTCAAAAAGAACAACAAACAAAACCCAAAGTAAGAGGAAGGAAGGAAACAGTAAAAAGCAGAGAAGAAATAAATGAAATAGAGTCCAAAAAAATGATACAAAAGATCAATGAATCTCAGAGCTGATTCTTTGAAAAGATAAACAGATTGAAAAAGAGAAAGGACCTAAATAAATAAAATCAGAAATGAAAGAAAAAATAACAGCTGATATCAAAGAAATACAAAGGATTGTAAGAAACTATTATGAACAACTATATACCAACAATTTGGACAACGTGGATGAAGTGGATAAACTCCTAGAAACATACAATATTCCAAAACTAAATCAAGACAAATCAAAGAATCCGAATAGACAGATTACACCTAGTGAAATTGAAGCAGTAATAAAAAAAACTCCCCCAAAAGAAAAGCCCTGACTGGATTGCTTCACATGTGAATTTTACTAAACATTCCAAGAAGAAGTAATACCTTTTTTTATCAAACTATTTCAAAAAATTCAAGAGGAGGGCCCTGGCTGATATGGTTCAGTAGATTGAGCACCAGCCTGTGAATCAAAGGGTCACTGTTTCGAGTCCCAGTCAGGGCACTTGCCTGGGTTGCAGGCCAGGTCCCCAAAAGGGGTGCATGAGAGGCAACAACACAATGATTTTTCTCTTCCTCTCTTTCTCCCTCCTTCCCCTATCAAAAATAAATAAATACGATATATTTTTTTTTAATTTAAGAGGAGGAAAGACTCCCAAGCTTATTTTATGAGGCCAGTATTACCTTAATTCCAAAACCAGATAAAGACTACCAAAAAAAAAAAAAGAAAGAAAATTGTAAGTCAATATCCCTGATGCAAATAGATGCCAAACTCTTCAACAAAATATTAGCAAACAGAATACAATGCTTCAAAAAGAACATACACCATTATCAAGTGGGATTTATTCCAGGAATGCAAGGTTGGTACAACATTTACAAATCAATACATGTGATACACCACATAAACAAAATGAAGGATAAATACCACATGATAAACCCATGGCCAGCATCATGCTCAATGGGCAAAAACTACAACCACTCCCCTTAAGACCAGAATCAAGACAGGGTTGTCCACTTTCACCTCTCTTATTCACCATAGTACTGGATTTCCTAGCCATAACAATCAGACAAGAAGAAAAAAATAAAAGGCATCCAAATTGGAAAGGAAAGACTACAACTGTTTTTATCTGCAGTTGACATAATACTGTACATGAAGAACCCTAAAGATTCCATCAAGAAACTACTACAATTAATAAATGAGTTGAGCAAAATGTTTTTATATGCCAATAATGAGCTGTTGGAAAGGGAAATTAAGAAAAATTGCCATTTATGATTGTTTCAAAAAGAATAAAATACCAAAGAATAAGTCTAACCAAGGATGTAAAAGACAAGTACTCAGAAAATTATAAAACATTGAAGAAGAAATTTAAAAAGAATCAAATAAGTGGAAGCACATATCATGTTCATGGATAAGCTAAATTAACATAATAATGTCCATGCTACCCAAAGCAATCTATAGATTCAATGCAATTCCTATCAAGATCCTTATGATGTATTTTACAGAGCTGGTACAAATATTTCAAAAATTTATATGGAACCACAAGAGGCCCTGCATAGCCACAGCAATCCTGAGAAAGAAGAATAAAATTGGAGGAATCATGCTACCTAATATCAAACTATACTACAAGGCCATAGCAATCAAAATAGCATTGTATTCGCATAAAAACAGACACATAGATCAATGGAACATTATAGAAAGCCCAGAAATAAACCCACATCTTTATAGTCAAGTAATATTTGACAGAGGAAGCAGCCACATACAATGGGCTAAATATAGTTTATTCAGTAAATGTTGTTTGGAAAACTGGACAGATAAGAGCAACAAAATTAAACTAGACTGCCTTCTCACACCATACACAAGGATAAATTCAAAATGAATTAAAGATTTAAATGTTAGACCTGAAGCCATAAAAATCCTAGAAGACGACATAGGCTGTAAAATCTTAAATATTGCTCACAGCAATATTTTATCTGTAATATCTCCTCAGGCAAGGAAAACAAAAGAAAAAAATAAACAAATGGGATGACGTCAAACTAAAAAGTTTTTGACTCAACCAAATGGAGAATACAATTGTTGAAACAGCTGATAAGAGGTTAATACCCAAAACTTGTAAATAACTTACAAAATTCAACACCAAAAAACAAACAATCCAATTAAAAATGGGCAAAGGACCTGAATAGACACTCTCCAAAGAGGACATATGGCCAATAGATATATGAAAAGATGCTCCATGGCACTAATCATCAGAGAAATGCAAATTAAAACCACAGTGAGATATCACCTCATACCTGTCTGGATGGCTATCATCAATAAATCAACAAACAACAAGTGCTGACAAAGATGTGGAGAAGGGGGAACCCTTTTGCAGTGATGGTGGGAATGCAGACTGGTGCAGCCACTGTGGAAAGCAGTATGGAGATACCTCAAAAAATTAAAAATGGATCTGCCTTTTGACACAGCTATCCCATTTCTGGGAATATATCCAAAGGAACCCAAAACACTAGCTTGAAAGAACACAAGGACCCCTATGTTCATTGTAGCATCATTTACAATCGACAAGATATGGAAGCAGCCCAAGTGTCCATCAGTAGATGAGTGGATAAAACAACGATGGGACTTTTACATAATGGTACACTGGTCAGCCATAAAAAGGAAGAAAATCTTACCCTTTAAGACAGCATGGATGACCTGGAGAACATTATGCTAAGTGAAATAAATCAGTCAGAGAAAAACAAATATCATGTGATTTCACATGGTATGTGGAATCTAATGAACAAACTGAACTACAAGCAAAATAGAGACAGACTCAAAATAGAGAGCAGACTGACAGCTATGGGGGGAGATTAGGGAGTGGAGGGATTGAAGAAAAAGGACCCATAGATATGGACGACAGTGTGGTGATTGATGTGGGGAGGCTACTATAAGGGGGATAAATGGTAATGGAAAAACACAATAAAAATGTCAGAAAAAAAAGGGGTAATCCTCATCATAGGAATCATAAAGAGGGAGTATGTCTGGTGGGGATTGACAGAAAGACTGAAGCTTGGAAGGCATTCAAGTTCCCAGGTGAAGGAGACCCCGCCCATGAAGTCCTCCTGGTTGTGGATGAAATGAGTCATCCGGGACACAATCTGTTGTTCTGGTGGGAAAGGGGGTGGCAATTCCCTCTAGAGAATGCCCTGAGCCCTTCTCCAAAATGGATTTTATTGAGATCAGTATGTGTAGGGGTAAACAACATGCATGCATAGCTCATCAATCATTGTCCAAAGGCTATAGTTATAAAAAACAGATGTTATCTACAGATAACAGTTGAAGAAACACAGAGGTCTGTCTCAGGTCAGGGTCTGTTAGACATGCTAATTCCAGGTAGTCATTAAGGCATGGTTTATGAGTTCAGGTATTCACTCCTTCTGCTTTGGACTTAGATATCTGATTCACAGCAACAGGGCTATACAAAGCAAAGCAAGCTTCAAGGGGTATAATGCATTTTTTAGGCCTGATTTACTATGGGAACCCTTGGTGCTAGTATCGGGTCATGCCTACCTCCAGCATTCCCAGTGTTCTGGTAAAGACTTATAGGCCTCTTTCAAGGCCTTGCTTGCTCCAGGCTATAGTCTATGATACCACACAAAGTAGTCCCCAACACCCAGGGTTTGCTCTGGGATCATAGGTTTGTTTTGTTTTGGTGTTAGAAATGAGTGGTGGAATTGGTGTACGAATACACTGCCTGCCTCTCTAATTTACTCGGTACACTTCATAACCCTCATAGAGGCCTCAGCCTGTTAGACTCTACCCAGAATTCTTACAAAGCACATGTATTCAAAAATATTTATTGAATATGCTATTTTGTGTCAGGCCCTGTGGTACATTCTAGAAATGCAAGGGTAAATGAAATAGATATAGTCCTTGACTTAACAGAGCTTACATTTAGTTCTTAACACTAACTATACATCAATATCACCAAGAGGTACTTTAAAATGCTGGTGCTTAGGACTGACTTGTCACAGAGATACTGACTCAACTGGCATCAAATGCAGCCCTACCACCGGTATTTTCTCACTGAGTTTTATATGTAGAAACTATTGAGAACTGCTATTTTGAGAAACTGAATGAAAAGAAAGTGAATAGGTACAAAGACAATTCTCCAAAATTCAAAATGAAAAATGTAGACCCTGGGCACAAAGAAACATAATTAAGGAAATAAAAATCTAAACAAAGGCCTGATCCAAAAATAAGATCTCACCTTGTTCTCTGTACCCCAGTCTAACTAGATTAGTTTATTGCTACCACATCGCTGAAATGGAATCTTTCTGCTGATTGGTCAGGGTTACAACCTATATCATCTGTATTGGGCTTGATGATGCAACCAGAAGTGTCTTGCACATATCAATAGACATCAGAGCAACCCAAACATCATCCAAACCTCTCCTGCTGAAAATTGGCAGCACTTGGGCTTTTGGCACCAGATAAAGTTGACCTTTCTCTCCAAATTCCTGACTCCAGTGCCCAGACACACTATTTAATTAGTGTTTCAATTATCATTTAAATGTTTGCACATCAAGTTCAATAAAGATCAGACAGATACATTTTGAGAAAAGTGGTTGCATCATCAGTGATTTCTCCAGAAATGGCTTACTTGAAGGTCAACAATTCAAGCAGAGAGCCTTAAAAAGTTGTTAAGTGGTGTAAATACTTTTCAGCTGCAGAAATGAGCCCTCTGAACAAGTGACAAGATCCTTTGATCTTAATTAACTAATATTTTTTTCATGCATCACAGCAGCTGGTTAGGTTCTAAATTGCAGTTACCAAGAGCACAGAGGTCATCTCCTCCTAAACAACTTTTCAAATTTGCTGAATTGTAATTACTCTTTACACTATTAGCCACTGGCCCACTGGAACAACTTTATTGCCTGGAATTTTTTTAAAATCATGCAAATAAAATTTGAATGGAAATTGTTTGGAGTGGGAAAGCCAGCTTTATATCTATCTAAATATGAAAGTGAAGCGGAGGATAACTGTAATCAGGTTGGCTGGTAATATTACTGTACCTATTTTTGCAGTTAAAGGGCCATGACATTGCCTATGACCAAAAGAACATTGCCTGGGGCGGGGGGGGGCAGATAGAGGGAAGAGAGGAGAAAGGAAACTTAAATGGCATCCCTGCTCACAGCACTTCATCAGGTCCTTAAATGCTGTAACGGTTAATTGAGCCCATGTCAAGACCTCTGCTGTGTTTAGGGAGATAACAGCTGGATTTTCATTTAGTTCTGAGTTTTTCTGCCTACAGGTCTTAATGATTTTTGGTTAGTTTTCAGGTTCAGTATGGAGAAGGGAATGTTTAAAAATCCACCTTAATGTGAAATGAAATGATTTCAGAAAGCTGAAGATTCCAGAACTAAGGCAGATTACCTGGAAATCCCTCAAAATGAAATTCCTGTATTTTTGGACAGCTTCAGGTCCTGTCTTCTGAGCATTTGATTGTTAAGGTGGGCAAAGAAACCACATGATGTGTTTCACTCTCTCATCAGTCATTTCTCCAAAATTAAGATTCACCCTTCTGTTTCCAAGACATATCAACATCCAATAGTTTAGAAATATTTCCAGGATTCTTATAGGACTTAACTATTCAGTAGTTATTGTTGATCTTTTTCTTCCCCAAACGAATTTGCCTGGTCTCTAATGCTGGCTTTCCCCAAGGCCAGGTACATAATATTCTTAATATTTTATGTTGTATCACTTCTTTATACCTCATCCTCCAGAAAACCGAGTTGGATAAGGTCTTGGAACTGGAAGCAACTTTATAAATAATCAAAGCCAATTTCCCTATTTTATAATATGAGTGATGCTCAATAGGGTCAGTTGAATCTTCCAAGGCTCAATACTCTTTGGACAAGCAGTGATTGAGAGCTCCAGCTCTGGAGTCCTACACACTTGTTCAGACACCAGCACCAAAAGCAATTCTTGCAGGACCTTAGGCAAGCTACTTAATCTCCCTGAGCCTCAATTTTCACATGTGTTAATACAGGTATAAGAATAGTACTCTCTTCTTGGAAGTGTGGAAAGGATAGAATGAGATGATGCATAAAAAGCACTTAGCTCAGTATCTGACACAGGGACCACTTGATAAATGACAACTGTTCAAAAGATCATGACTTCCAGTCTAACATTCATTCCTTTTGTCATACTGAACAGCCTTTTCAGTTAGAGCTCAGCCGTCAAAATTCTAGGCCTGCCTGCCATGCAAAGAAATGTTTCCTTTCTTCTCTATTGTATTTCCTTTGCTCCCATAAAGAAAGGGATAAGAAACTATTGTTCCTTTGAGGTGGCTCTTCCAAAATGTTTCAACAAAAGACTAAAGTATGGAGGCCACTTCCCTGGGGGAGTCAGAACTTCTCATATTATGTCTAGCTGTGCTGCAGTAATGCTGCATTGGTGTATATTTTCCCCTCTAATTTCTTTGTGCCTATTTTCTTCTTAACTACACACTTAGCCTGTTGGTACATTTGAATCTATTTTATAAATTATGTTCTCTGAAAAGGCAACTGACACCGAGGGCACAGAAAGGTACTACAACATAAAGTGGGAAGGCCATTCTGCCTCCTTCTGAAAAATGACATTGCCATTCCAAAAGATTATTCTACAACATCTTCATAATAAAGAAGGCAAAACAAAACACTCAGCCCACCACTAGCCTTGATTATGTTGTCAGAAAGAATAGCTTCTGGATTGTGTCAAGCATGAGAAACAGTTTCTCATGGTGAAACATTTTCAATTTTTGATCCTGGTTCATTCAAAATGAGTTTTCTCTCATCTGATTTACATTGCTGTGGGGAACAGCCACCTTTGACACCCATCAAGGGGCGGGTAGGAAGGCCATGCACAGACCATCAGTGGTCACCAGGGCTTTCAAGGAAGCTTGGCGATTGGGTTACTATGGAAAATGTCAAAGGGAAGCTGCTTACACCATTGTTAGTGCTCGGATATAAAGACAGAAATGTTCTGAGAAAATCATACTCCCAAACTCTTTCCATTCAAAAGCAAAACATTAACATAAACTCAAACTGAACCTTTGAGATTTTTGTATCTTGGAATCTATCTGATTCCCCACTGCGTGAATTTTAAATTTACACCTTTAGAGGTTGAATCAGAACTAAAAGAAACTTCAGAATTCATGTTAGAATCTATGTGCCCTCTCCCACCTCAAACATCTCACTTCCGCTCCCTTTTCTAGTTGGTTATCTCATTCACCAACCTTCCTCTTCCGTGTGTCTCAGACTGACCTGTTCCTTTCACTTCCGCCATCACTGCCGTAGGCAAGATTCTTCAACATCCACATCTCAATTATTGCAATAGTCTCTGAGCTGGTCTTCTTCACAACCAATTTCTTTACAACCCAAACCATCTTGCATTGTGCTACAGCATTAATCTTCCCTAGGTCATAATTTCCATCATATCACTTGCCTGTTTGCAAATACAAAATGGGCCTTATTTCATGCAGCTATTCACATCTCTCCATCTTTAAAGACCCATAGCTGCATTTCCGCTGCTCATTCTCTTACTGTGTCTTGAATTTGCCACCTTCCTTCTTACCTCCAGGCTATTTATTGCTCTGTTTTCTGATGCAAAATTACCTTTACTCTTTTTTCCACATAGATATTATACTTTTTTCACTTTCGAAGCCTCCTTTAGTGAGAAAGTAATTTCAGCCACTCCACTATACATCATTTCATCTTTGTCCTCAGCCACTTCTGGGGAGTTTTTTCTAAAAGTTTCTTACTTCTTTAGCACCCGATCTCATGATGACTCCACATCTGCTTCCCCTCCAAAATGCACATGTTCTCCCACAGCTTTGTTGTGTCCTAAGCACAACCAACCTCCTGCAGTAGCATGAAACATACACCAGAGTGGACACTAGAAACATCGCAAAAGTAGACCCCAAGAGACTTCTATTTTTAGCAATATTTTTAGGTATTCAGAACAACTAAAAATTCTGGGCAATGTGTAAAAATCTTTTTTTTTTTTAAATGAATGGCTAGACTGGGTAGATAGTAAGAGTTGTCCTGATAGGTCAGAATGAAAAAATAAGTCTCAAATTTGTCATCCAGAAATAAAGCAATCAGCATTTGTCCTTTTTTAATTTTAAGGACATAAAATTTGGCTTCAGTAGACGATATGGAGACTACCTGAGGTGTGAGCATTCCGATCAGGGACCTCTTTATCAAAGCCATACTCCTGGAAGTCTCCGTGGGTAAACTAGGGAAAAAACTGCCTCACCAAGAAAGGTTGTAGGATACTTATCTGTCCAGGACTTTGCTCTGGGAAATGGAGATAAAAGAAAATGATTCCTCTGAAATCTTGATCACAAATCTGTCCTCACAGAAATTTAGGGCTAAAATTCATATTGATTGTAAGACTCAAAAAAACCACATGCAAAAAATTTAGTTTAAAATAGGAGTCGGTAAACTATGGTTAGTGGCTAATTCCAGTCTATCATGTGCTTTTGTACAGTCATGAGCTAAAATGGTTTTTACATGTTTAAATCATAAAAAGAATACCAAAAGAAAATATTTTGTCACATTGAAATGTATATGAAATTTAAATGTCATTGTTCAAAAGTGTTTCATTGGAACACAGTCATGCTTATTTGTTTACATATTATCTATAGACCCATTCACACTACAACAGTGGAATTGAATACTTGTGGCAGGGACTGTAAAGCCCACAAAGCCTATAACGCTGACTCTCTCCCCCTTTAGAAAAAGTTTGATGACTCCTAGTTTAAAGTGATCCCTTGTTGGCAGAAGTTTCTGATAAGAAAACTTTAAACACAACCTCGGAAATTTCACAGATAAAGTTCTGAGAAATATAGATATAGGCACACATTTTTTTTAAATAAAGGTCACTAACACTCAAGTAATAAGACAGAATGGGTGACAACAAAAATTACGAATTAGAGAATCTGACCCACAAAGGATGTGGATACCCAAATTATCAGACATAATATAAATCGTTCGATCACATTTACCTAAGGCCATCTGGAGTCTCTATCAAGTCATGTTTCTGTATGTATTTGTTTGCTCACTCATCTATTTTTTACTTGCTGTCTGCTTTCTTTATAGAGGATGATTACTGCTAGCTATTTTTTCTACATGCATTCTAAATGCCATCCCTTTTATAGATCATGGTATTTAGGGCTTAATTTTAATTTTGTTTAAAAATAGATCCTCGGGGCACTTTAGTGCCTAGATAATGTCCCAACATCAGCACTCCATCTACTTAGAATTTAACTGCTTGTAGTAGAATTGGAAAATTCTGGTCTACTGGAGTACTTACCATTAAGAATATTAGAACCAGCAATGATTCCTAACCAGGACAAGTTCACAACTTCCTTTCAACAAGTAATCATGGAAGCGAGAAATCTTAGATACACTTGACCTTCAAATAGGTTAGCCACCTGCAGACCAAGCCATGCTAGCTCATGCTGTGCATCATGCTCTTCCCCCAGATCATTAAAGACTCAACTCAAATGTCACCTCATAAGAGAGGCCTCCCTGAGCACTCTTCTTAAACAACAAATACATGCACACATTTTCTTTCACATTACCCTATTTAAATACCTTCAGGGTACTTTACATTCTCCATATATTGTTTGTTCATACACTCACTGTCTCTCTCTCCCCCTCAGAACATAGGCAGTACAGTGAAGGACTGTTGTCTTGTCACTCTTACACCTTACTCCTGTGTGCAGAATACTATATTCCTAGGACCTGGAAGAGTACCTGATTCACAGATGCTCCTAACATCTGATTAATTCATGATATCCTGCCTGAAAAGATGAATGTGGACAGAGCCATCCTTTTTTTGAGACAAGTTAGAAATCATAGTTTTGTTTTGTTTTTGTCTCTGTCAAAGTCAGTGGCCTCCAGTTTTACTTTTATCTCTGCCTAAGAGTTCAGAATGGTTGCAGCACACCAGACCCAAATTTTATTGACTGATTGATTTTTTATTAATTTGAGAGAGAGAGACAGAGAAAGGAAGGGAAAAACAGAGAATGAAAAAGAAACATCAATTTATTGTTCCATTTACTTAGGCATTCATTGTTTTTTTTTTCTTGTAGGTGCCCTGACCAGAGATCAAACACACAATTTTGGCCTTTGGGGGTGATGCTCTAACCAACTGAGCTATTCAGCCAGGGCCTTATTTTTGGCATTGAAAAACCAGAGAGAAGAGTTTTTAAGTTTTCAGGTTCAACTGCTCTTGAATAGTAATTATCCTTTCAATAGGTACTCTATCCAGGCAGGTGATCAGAAAAAGAACAAACATGCTGCTCCCAGGATCATGGAATATCCCCAACTAAATTTACGAATGGCAATGAAAACCCACCTTGCCTCTCCACCGGTGAGGGTGGTGAGCTCCTTTTCTCAGTGGTGTTAGAATTTACCTGAGTGCACGCTTGAGAGTCTATCCTTATGGTCACTAAACTGGTCAGGATCTTGGTGCTTATTTTCTTTATCAGAACAGAGATGCATACATACTTGTTATTTGATTATTACACAGGTGATATTTTTTCAGTGACTGTTGCTGTGGAACTATCCCAAAATGCATGGCTTAAAACCATGATCATTTTATTATGTGCATGGATTAATATGTATGGTAGCAACCAGTCCTGCAGGATCAATCTGTCCCTGCTCCATGATGTCTGTCACCTCAACTGAGAAGACTCAAATATGGGGATTACTTGATGGCTGGGGCTGGAATTATATGAAGGCTCCTTCAGTCACATATCTGGTGCCTAGCCTGTCAACCAGAGCACTGACATGTGGTCTGTCCATGTGATTTCATTTCCTAACAGCATGGTGGCCTCAGGGTTGTCAGACTTCTTACATGGTGGTTCAGGGTTCCGAATTCGTGTCACAGAGAATGAGGCAGAACTACCCCACCTTCTATGAGACCAGCTCAGTTGTCACAGAACATCATCACCACCACACTCTAATAGTCAAAGTAGTCCCACCACACTCAGGGGAGGAGACAGAGACCTCAACTCTCAATGGGAGGGGGTTGCCAGTTTTTAAAAACTGCTATACTCTCCTTACCTCTAAAATGTATGCCTCTCTCAACATAGTCTAGTGTAAGTGTAAATGACCCCTGTGGGTTTGGTTAATACATCTTTAGTTACTTCATCAGCATAGAGTTTGGGTAACTCACCTTTTGTTACTTCATCTGCATAATAAAGAGGTTGGACTTGGTATTCTTTAGATTCCTCCCTTCCAGCTTCTGCATTCCATACTTCTTCTATTGTATTGTGTCACCCAAAAATTCATGTCTACCTGGAACCTCAGAATGTTCCTTTATTTGAAAATAATGTCTTTGTAGATGTAGTTAGTTAGGGAACTTGAGATGAGACCATTCATATTTAGGATGAGCCCTATATGCAATAACATGTGCCATAAGAAGAGAAGAGAACACAGAGGAAAACAGAGAGGAAGGCCATGAGAAGACAGACAGAGAGATTGGGGTTATGTGGCCCCAAGTGAAGAAAACCCTAGAGCCACCAGTAACTGAGAGAGACAAGGAAGCATTGTCCCTGTGAGCCTTCAGAGGGAGCAAGGGCCTGCTGACACCTCAATTTCAGACTTCTAGTCTCCAAACTGTCTGACAATAAATGTGAGTTGTTTTAAGCAACCACGTTTTTTGGTGATATGATGACAGCCCTAGGAAACTAGTGCAACTACCCTCTTCCTTCTCTTCCTTTCTCAAATCAAGCCTTGGTTACCAAAAGTGAATAGCTCTTCCTGCCTCCCCATTCCTGGTCTGTCTCACAGCAATGACTAACTTCACAAGCACAGCAGCAGGAAATTCAGTTAAAGAACAGAGACACTAGGGGAGCATGCACATCATCTGAGGCCTCAGTGCACCCAAGTCACCTTTTAACGGCATTGCTGTTGTTGTTGACCTTAAGCATGAGAAAATCTAGTGCATGTTAGACACAGTGCTCCAATGCAGGCTCCAAAGGTGACATGAAGGGAGGACAGGAAAATGTGTTGTCATCTCCTCTGTAAATGCCTACTCCTGGACAAGAGGAACCCAGCGTGCGCAACTGCAAGGGAGAAATGCTATTATCTGTATTCCCAAAACATGAGATAAAGAAAGGGTAGACTGTGCAGAATGATGAAGCCAAATCAATGTTAAGTGCTTTCCTTAAAAAAAAAGGAAAGAAAAGATAGAAATTATCTCAGAAGCTGGGATAACAAAAAATAAAAAGAAACAAATTTCATCAGGTAAAAATCTACAAGTAAACCCTAATACTGAAGATGATTCGACAGCATCCATTTTGACTTCTGAAGGCTTTGCAAGCTGCCAAGCTATCCTCTCCTTTACAGCTTGAAGGATGCTTTCATTTCTTTCTCTTCCCTCTAATGCAGTTCTCCCCACCCACCCCCATGACTGCAGAGTTTAGAAACATGGAGCTTCATCTCAGATCATCCCTTCCTTCTTCCCCCATCCCACTGAAATTTCTAATTCCCCAAATCTTAAAAAAAAATAGATGCCTCAAAACCAGCTGAAATGAGAAAGTCAAAGTGAATAATAATAAGGGGTTTAATGACAGACCATGCATTCTCCTTATGTGGGTGACAAACACACTCATGTAATTTGACTTCCTGCCCTCATTTCACTTCGAAAGGGATTCAGAGGCCCCACTATATTTTTAAAGAAAGCATTTTCCACACCATATTCTACACAGATGACAGGGTAAGCTGTCCCGCAAGGAGAAATTTTATGTCAAAGGAAAATTAGAATGCCTTTTCAAATGCACTTTTCAAAGTTGATGCTGAGATGCAAAAGGTACAGCTAATCAATTTAGAATATAAAGCCTTTGCAATCACCAAGATATGGAAGAAATCCAAGTGTCCATCAGTAGATGAGTGGATAAAACAAGTATGGGACATTTACACAATGGAATACTACTTAGCCATAAAAAGGAGAAACATTTACCCTTTGTGATGGTATGGATGGACCTGGAGAACATTATGCTAACTGAAATAAGCCAGTCCAAAAAGGACAAATACTGTATGATTCCACTCATATGTGAAATCTAGTGAACAAACTGAACAAACAAGGAAAAATGAGGATAGACTCATAAATGGAAGCAGGATGACAGCTGGTATGGTGTTGCTGGGGGGAGGGAAATATAAGAGAACTAAATGATAATGAAAAAAATACAATAGAGATTAAATCAAAAAGAAAAGATAGCTGCTATGTATAACTGAAAATGTCTTTGTCCAGTTGCTGACAAGCATCGCAAGTTAACATCATGTTCTTGTACATGTAGAACAATGTACTTGTTCTCTTGTACTCTTAGAACAATGTGGTACTACAGGTAGGGGCAGGGAAAAGAAAGGGATCAAGCTACCTCAAGGTCCAGTCCTTCCCCAGGTCCTCCAAACACGCATGATCTTACTGCTCTTCCTGGCGTCCTGTAAACAAGGTATCACTACACTTATTTTATAGATGAGGGAATAGGATTGAAGAAAAAGGCTGAACAAACTGTCCTGAGCACATCTAGTAAAGGGTAAAGCGTGTACTGAAACCCATTCTTTTTCTTCTATGCTGTATGTAATATCAATGAGTGCCTTATATTGTATAGCAGACTATTAAAAAGTGCCTTTTTCAAATGCCATCAAAGCTGATGCTGAGATGTAAAGGTGCAGCTAATCAATTTAGAATATAAAGCCTTGCACCATTTAGAGGTTTTTCTTTATTTTTGCAAATCATTTTGGGAGAGATTGCGAGGGAAAGGAACATATGTAATGAGAATATTAATTTTTACTTCACAAGGCAAAAGATCACAAGGAGAATGGCAGTTGAGGTGAGCTAGTTACCAAGGGGCTTCTACTGAAGGAGAACAAACTGGCTGCCTGGATAGCACTATAGGCGAGTCAGCAAATAAATACTAAGACACTGCACACAGCCCTTCTGGAAGCTGCAGAAATTAAGTCTTTTTGTTCTTGCATAGTGGCGTGGTTGACTTTGCACCAGGTCGAAGCAATGATCTGTATAATTGCAAACCCTCCCCTATCACCAGAACCTGTCACTTCAGAAAGTGATGTCTGGGCTCCAAGCCAGATTTGGGTTTCACCTTTGCTTTCAAGAGACTTACTACATATTGATAAGAAGAAAATATATTATGGTGCATAAAGGAGGGAGAAGGCAGTGGGAAGCAGAGAGAGAAACCGAGTGATAAAAGGAGAAAGCAAAGGAGAGAGAAGAGGATATGGAAAGAGAATGAAAACTGGCAGAAAAGGCTGGGCAAGAAGATGGACTGTGAAATGGTGAAATTGTTTTGAAGAACAGCATATCTGTGTTTGTCTGTTTGGGGAAACACAGTATGAGGAAGCACAGTAAATTTTCTTCTAACCCAGATTTTTTCCACCAATCCTAGTGCTCCGGCTTCCCCAACCTGGAAAGTGATTCCATTTCATAACATAAGGACCTGAACAAGAAAGCCTGGAAGCCTCGCTCTGGTGCTGCTCCTGGTGAATGTCAAAGGTGTAGGAGTGTCAACAGCCTGGCTGACCTGTGTTCTTCAGACATTTGTGAATGAAAGAAGGGTCCTGCATGGAGCAGATCTGGACACTTGGCAGGGCTCAAAAAAATTTGTGGAATAGTGGAATTTACAAAAAATAAAATACATTCTGTATGTAATCGGAACACAGGATTTAATTTAAAAATCATTAAAGTAAGGCATAACCTTGAAATAAATTTTTATTCAATACTTTGGGGGGTGGTCATTCCCCAAAAATTCATCTTAAAGCTGAACCCCCTAACCCATTTTTCTCCTATATCCACATAGAAAACCTCTCATAGATTGTCATAGATCTTTTGAGGTTCCATGTTTTTTGGTAGCTTTCAAAATACATAAATTAGCCCTGGCTGGTATGGCTCAGTGGATTGAGCACCGGCCTATTAACCAAAGGGTCACCAGTTCAGTTCCCAGTCAGGGCATATGCTTGGGTTGCAGCCCCCAGTAGGGGACATGCAAGAGGCAACTACACATTGATGTTTCTCTCCCTCCCTTCCCCTCTCTCTAGAAATAAATAAATAAAATCTTTAAAAAATAAAAAAATACACAAATTAAGAAAAGAAATTGCTACACAAAATATAAAATACAAAAAAAGCAGCAAGAGAGAAAATGGCATGAAAAGAATATTGCTCTCTTGGTGTGCTTCGTTATTCCTGTTCTTTTGGATAATTATCACCTTTATTCCTAAGATTTACACTCAAAGAATAATTGTCATCTTACATCATACATCACTCCTTATTGAAGCTGTAAAGTACGTGCACAGAAGACACTGCGGCGTGGGTGGGTGTAATTCAACTTAGGTGGAGGCAAAGGGACGTGGAAGAATGATGTGGTGGGAGGTGATCGCAGCCCCACTAAGTCATTCTGTGGGACTCATTTCTACTGAGAAGTATTTATAAAAATCTCTAATAGAGACAAATAGTCTATCATTCCTGAAAACTCAGATATTCTCGTAGGCTGCTGCCACCTTTTCCCTTAAAGAACATCGATCTATCTTCCTCTTAATTTAGTTTTGCCATAGGTTGTTAATTGGTTCATAGCATGTGACAGGAATCATCAGATGATCAATACTGGCTAGTCCATAATAATAAAAAAATTTTCTCCCTTCAGGAAGACAGCTGAGCAACTCAGGCAGTATCACACCAAACATTATGACATTCTGCCTCTTTTCCAAATGAGAAAGCAACACTGCATGCTCACAAACTCTTTCATGGACTTGATCTCCCCTCTGGATCCTCCTTTGAATCTCCATGGTGACCAGGTACATGTCTGGGACCCTTCAATAGCTACAACTTTCTCTGTAAAGTTCCTTTTGGCTCGCAAAGTGCTCCATACATTTTCATTTACTTGGTCTTCTAACCATTTTGCTCTCCTAGGGGAAGAAATTCCCAGAGATAACATATGGTTGGCTTAAATTGTATGCCTTGTAGGAACAAAGTCTGCACCAGGAATCCTGTTTTGTCTACATTAAGAAGAACTAGACAAAGCAAGCTACTCAGAAAACAGCATTTGGGGCTGGACAATTGGCCAAAAATATTGTCTTCATCTAGAAAAAATGAGTAAGGAATATAACTGAGGGTAAGCCTCCTGGTCCTAGGTGAAAAGCACAAAGATTTGGGTACTGGAAATTATTAGCAGCACAACCTCTACTTATTAAAAAAATAGTAACTTTGTGTTCTTAAGTTGATGAAGGGTGTGAAAAGAATTATGACAGATCTCCTAGTCCCAGAAATGAAGTTAATCAGTGCATATTTTTGTAACTGAAATTTCCTTAAACCTATGGACAATATACTAGTGTTTCCTAAGTTACCACCACCATAATTAAAGACAGGCTTGTATGGATATGCTTAATTAATGGGAAAGAAAGCAATTATAACTATGTCTCCATTCCTAGTTAATAGATTTCTACAAGAAAGAACCTATTCTTGTTTGGCATTTCTTTCCACTCGCCTAAACAAACTTCCTCACTATTGTTTAACTTTCTCCTGGTCCACCTGAAACCATTGTTTCATCTTATTCTGCTTCTTCTGTTGCAAATTGAAATATTTACCTTTTCACCAGTACCTCAGTCAGCATACCTTTTACAATATTTAGTGAAATATGCCATGTTAGGAACGAAGGGTACTCTAGTGATCAAGATATCAAAAGTAATCCCTCTTAATACAAGAGTGAAGAAAAATATACCTGTTTTATATAAAGTCACAACTATATTATTGAAAGTTGTGGGGATTTGTTTGTTTGTTTGTTTGTTTTCATCTGGGGTGGCCTTGCTCCAGGGTCAATAAAAGAGTGAATTGGTGACTCTGTCCAAGGTACCATCATAAACACTTTCCTGTCACTCTGCAAGAAGAGGACTCAATGCTTAGATTAAAGAACAAAATCTGATAAGACTAAACATGTATGAACCCTAGTTGTAAGTACATAAATAAAATAGATCACATGGATTAAAATCTCAAACTACAAAAAAGGAGATATTTATTCTTTTGGTAACTTCAGCCTTCCTGGCAATGCACCACAGATTGCATTTTAAAGTTTCGATTATGTCAGTAGAAGATTTTTTTCTGCATGATAAATATACATTTATCTGTTATCAATAATAACCCTGGGGATTATGAGAGTGTTTTCTTCCAAGTTACATTCCCTTTGAGGTTTATTGCTGGTAATTTATTGCAGCACATTTAGCAGAGCAAGGGAAGATGGGGTTAGGTCAGACTTGCAAAAACCTTCATATTTCAAACATTAGGGATTCTTTGGATTTCTTATTACAGTAACTGAATCTATAGCCTATGTAGTTCTGGAGCAGTCTCCTTTATTCCTCAAATTTTGCTCATTTAAATTTTACGTTCTTCTAGAAATAATGTTATATGATTTAAATGCATATATTTAAAGTAAAGGTTAAAAACAATTTAGGAGATTAAGAATAATTTTATTCATACTTATGATTAGATCATCACTACATTTAAAACACTTTTTAATCTCTCAGCTTCCTGTTGGTCAAGACAAGCATTAAATAAAATATTATATAAATATGTTAAAAGGAATCCCACAATTTTAACTGGGGACACATTTTCATGGCACTAAATTCCTAGACAATGGTTTTTCATTCTCCATCATATAAGAGAAAGAAAATAATAGAGTAAGCACAATGAAAAAAATAAGTTTTGCAGGTGATCATGAAATAGCCTCCAAATAATCCTACCTTATATCAAAATTTAATAAAAATCCAACAGCATAAAGTTTGATGTGAAGATAGCTTTGTGGGAATTTAAGATAGCAGTCCTAGTATATAGCACCCTGATGATCTTATTTTGTACAAGAATAGAGTTTAAAGAAACTAGAGAGATGAATAGATACTGCTTAGCCTGTCTCTTTTAACCATAATTTGTCTATTGTACTTTAAGTGGATGCTTTATAGGGGCCACTTCAAGACCAAGATCTTTTAAACTTGTCTATGATACTGATTTTCTGTCCTATTGATTGATGGCAGTCCTAAGGTTTTGATGTGGACATGAAATGGATTTTTGCTAAGTAAAATAAATGTGAGATTCTCTAATTTTTATTACAGAATACTAACCCTGATATCTCTGACTTTTCTGGTATCACAACCAGAATAAGGTTCCCTTTTCAAGAGAGTGATTTACTGTAGGAGACCATTCTGTATAGCATGGGCCCAGCTCCCACTTGGAGATGCACAGGACCCACACCCATGGATAGGTTCTCCCGTGGGGAATCAGGCCTGCAATGTGCCTAGGCCACTTTGAGCCTTGGTTTTTGCTAAAAACTCCCTCACCTAGATTTGTGGCAAACATTTACTGCAAAATAACTTCCTAAAGTCCATGCTAAACCTTCCTAGGACCAATGTAACCAGTCCAACCATTTTTGACCTTTTCATTTGCAAATATCCCTCTTCTGTGATGTGATTAGCGGCATTGGCTCCTTTGTTTTCTGTAAAAAGTAACCACCTAAAGCAACCTGTGCATAGTAAATGGGGAACATCTTGTAATGTGCCGAGAAACCCAATAAAGGCCGGTCACAGCAAGGGCCAAGGCTTTTACTCCCCTTGAGAGAAAAGCCATGCTTTCCCTTTTCCTCCACCAGCTCAGTAGTCCATGTGAATGTCTCATTTCATCCATAATTTACCTCACCCACTACACTGCACTCCACACAAAAATTAACAATTTTGGTTTTAAGATTGTTTCAGTGTAGAGAAACAAATCTTTAAAAAAATTTTATTGACTTTAGAGAGAGGAAGGGAGAGAGAGAGAGAGAAACATTTGTTTATTGTTCCATTTATTTGTGTATTTGTGGGGGGGCTCTGCCCACAGACCCCCTCCCCCCGCCATCACGAATGAAAGTAATGCTATCGAGATATAATCTGCTTGGGGAGGAAAGGTGGCTAATCTCTCAAAGGAGAAGGGCCCCAAGTCCTTACCTCAATAGTATTTATTGGGTTCGTAACACAAAGGAATACAGATAAAGCTCATCAATCAATGTCAGGCAGTAAGGGTCAAACAATAGATAACAAAGAACTCTGAGGGCCTATTTTGAATCAGGGTCAGATAGCTAAAGAGCCATAAAATTTTGAGGAACAAACTCACTTCTTGCTTGGATTCTTATTTAATTGAGAGCATTCTAAACAAAAGCAGGTTTCACAGTATTTTACATTTATTATGCCTGGTTACCCCAGAAACCACTCTAGCCAGCAGAGGGCTGTACCCCCTCCCTGTCAAGATTCAGGCTTAAGTGGATTAGAGCCAGGAAGCACTTCTCCCAGGCAGAAAGGGGACTAGGGCTATGTAAAAATAGCCAGGGGTTTTGAGGGTCCTTTGCCCTCACTTTGCTGCAGCCCCCGAGTCCTTTCTTGATGGCCTCCCACATTATGGTGTCTGCTTGGGTTGCCTCTTCTCTGAGAGGTCTTACCCATAGACTCTGACTAACTGACCAAGCGTTGGGGGCTAGAGATGGCAGAAGCAGTGCTCTTGCCAGGGAGACAAGCTTTGTTTCCTCAGTGGCTCACAGTCCAGAGGTCACTCACTCAGCCTTAGCCATGGGGGGCAGTTACAACTCCTGAAACCAGACAGAGCGCTTCCCAACATGTATCCATTAGTTGATTATTGCATGTGCCCTGACCAGAGACCAAACCCACAACATTGGTATGTCAGGTCAAAGCTCTAACCTACTGAGTTACTCGGTCAGGGCAAATCTTCATTAAAACAAATATCATACAATTTCACTTATATATGGAATCTAATGAACAAAATAAACTAGCAAACAAAATAGAAACAGATTCATAGATAGAGAGCAGATTGACAGCTATCAGAGGGAAAGGGCTTAGGGCAGCTGGTTGAAAAAGGTGAAGGGATTAAGCCAAAAAACCTCACAGACACAGACAACACTATGCTGGTAAGCAGAAAGAAAGGGGGTGGGGAAGGTAGAAGAGGGTAAAGGAGGATAAATGGTGATGGAAGGAAATTTGACTTGGGTTAGTGAACAAAATACAATATATAGATGACATAGTATAGAATTGTATGCATGAAACCTATTTAATTTTATTAACCAGTGTTAACCCCATAAATCCAATTAAAGATAAATAAATTAATTAAAAGTTTTACTAATTCATTTTTTTAAAATACCAGTCAACTCA
>PVKM010014952.1:0-28468 GCA_004027735.1 Carollia perspicillata | reverse complement strand
TAACAACCACACCTAAAACAAAAACAAACTAAGCAAACAACTAGAACAGGAACAGAACCACAAACATGGAGATCACATGGAGGGTGAACAACAGGGGAGTGGGAGGAGGAGAGAGGGGGGGAAGGTACAGACAATATGTAGCATAGGTGGTAGGTAGAAAATAGACATGGGCAGGGCAAGAATAATATGGGAAATGTAGAAGCTAAAGAACTTATGACACATGGACATAAACTAAAGGCAGAGAATGTGAGTGGGAGGGGGAGGGGGTGTGCAGGGTGGAGGGGAATGAAGGAGGGGAAATGGTACAACTGTAATAGCATAATCAGTAAAATATGTTTTAAAAAATTTCCTGGCATACAAAAGCCCTGGACTGGACAGCTTCACAGGGTAATTTTGCCAAACATTCAAAAATAACTAACTCCTATTCTTCTCAAACTATTCCAAAAAAATTCAAGAAGAGGAAAAACTCCCAAACCATTTTTATGAGACCAGTATCATCCTAATTCTAAAACAAGGTAAAGACACAACAAAGAAAGAAAATTACAGGCCAATATCTCTGGTGAACATAGATGCTAAAACCCTCAACAAAATATTGGCAACCGCATCCAGCAATACATTAAAAAGATCATACACCATGACCAAGTGGGATTCATCCCAGGGATGCAAGGATGGTACAATATTTGCAAATCAGTAAGTGTAATACACCACATAAAAAATGAAAGACAAAAAACACATGATCACATCAACAGATGTAGAAAAAGCATTTGTTAAGGTATAGCACCCAATTATGATAAAAATACTCAGCAAAGTGGGAATAGAGGTTGCTTACCTTAACATAATAATGTCCCTATATGAGAAACTTAATGCCAGCATCATACTCCATGGGCAAAAACTAAGAGCTTTCCCCTTAAGATCAGAAACAAGACAAGTGTGTCTGTTTTCACCACTGTTATTCAACATAGTACTGGAAGTTCTAGCCACAGCAATCAAACAAGAAAAAGAAATAAAAGGCAACCAAATTGGAAAAGAGGAAGTAAAACTGTCATTATTTATAGATGACGTAATAGTCTACATAAAAAAACCCTATAGTCTCCACCAAAAATTACTTGACCTAATAAGTGAATTTGGCAAAACAGCAGGTTACAAAGTCAATATGCAGAAATCAATGGCATTTTTGTACACCAATAATGAATTATCAGAAAGACAAAACTCGGAGAAAAAAATCTAATTTATTGTAGCAACAAGAAAAATAAAGTACCTAAAAATAAATTTAACCAAGAAAGTAAAAGACTTGTTATAGAACGCTAGGAAAAGAAACTGAAAAAGATACCAGTAAAAGGAAGCATATACTGTGTTCATACTATCCAAAGAAATCCATAGGTTCAACGCAATTTCTATTAAAATACCAATGGCATATTTCAAAGATCTAGAACAAATATTTCAAAAATTTACTCAGAACCAAAAAGACCCCAAATTCCCTCAGCAATTTTGAGAAAGAACAAAGTTAGAGGGACCACAATACCTGGTATCAAACCATATTACAAGGCCACTGTAATCAAAACAGTCTAGTACTGGCATAGGAACAGACACATAGATCAATGGAACAGAATAAAAAGCCCAGAGGAAAAAAAAGAAAACATGTCTCTATGGTCAATTAATATCCAACAAGGAGGGTACAGGTACTCAATGGAGAAATAGTAGTCTCTTCAGTAATTGGTTTTAGGAGAACTGGGTTGGTTAACGCAAAAAAAAAAAGAAAAAGAAAAAGAAAAGAAACTAGACAACCAACTTACACCATACACTGGGATAAACTAAAATGGATAATGGACTTAAATATAAGTCATGACTATGAGCCCTAGTGGAATACATAGGCAGTAAAATATCAGTGCATGTAGCAATGTTTTGCTGGTATTTCTCCTAGGGTAAGGGGAATAAAGGAAAAAATAAATAAATGGGACTACATCCAATTTAAAAGCTCCTGCATGGCTAAGGAAACTATCATCAAAGTGAAAAGGGAACTGACTATATGTGAGGACTTATTTGTCAATAATACATCAGACAAGGATTTAGTTTCTAAAATACATAAAGAAATCTTAGGACTCAATGCCAAGAAGACAAACAATCCAGTTAAAAAAGGGCAAAAGATCTGAATGGACACTTCTTCAAGGACATACAGATGGCCCATACACAGATGAAAAGATGCTCAATATCACTAGCCATCAGAAAGATCAAATTAAAACCACAATGAGATATTGCCTCACACCTGTCAGAATGGCATTTATTAATAAATCAACAAGCAACAGGTACTAGAGAGGATGTGGAGAAAAGGGAACTCTAGTACATGGCTGGTGGCAATGCAGACCTGTGTAGCCATCATGGAAAACAGTATAGAATTTCCTCAAAAAATTAAAAATGCAACTGCTTTGAGACCCAGTGATTCCACTGCTGGGAATATACTCAAGGAATCCTGAAATACCAATTCAAAAGAACTTATGCACTTCTATGTTCATAGCAGTGCTATTTATAATAGCCAAGTGCTAGAAACAGCCTAAGTGCACATCAGTGATGAGTGGATCAAAAAATTGTGGTACATTTACACAATGGAATACAAAGGCAGAAGGAACTCCTACCTTTTTTGGCAGCATGGATGGAACTGGAGAGTATTATGCTAAGTGAAATAAACCAGTTGACGAAAGTTAAATACATATGATCTCACTTATAAGAGGAATCTAATGAACAAATTAAACTAATTAGCAAAATAGAACCAGAGGCATGGAAACATAGAACAGACTGATAGCAGCTAGCAGGTAAGGGGCAGGAGGATAATGGTGGAAAGAAGGGGAAGAAACTCATCAAAGATCAGACATAAATGACCCCTGGACATGGACAACTGTATGGGGATTTACTGTGGGAGCAGTGGGGTGGGCTGTTTAGAGGGGAGTAAACAGGCAAAAATTGGGACAACTGTAACAGAATAACAACAACAACAACAACAACAACAACAACAACAAAGGAAATGTGGCAGACATGTAATGATGAACAAGATAGGCTCAGTCTCTGCTCATAGCTTTCTATGGGAGGTCTTCAATGTTCATTGGGCAAGTAGTACACAATGTGATGGATCATCTAACAGAAGAAATAGTACATGAAGCTGTGAGTTCACATTTGTTAGGTAGCATGCAAGACAAGGAAAATTTCTCAGAAGAAATGTTATATAATCTGACAGGAAGGTGATACCAAATGCAGAGGTAAGGTACAAGTGAACATCAGATGCAGAGTGTTGAAGGTGAAAGAGTGCAGTACACATTCAAGGAAGGTGAAATAGTTCTGTATAGATGGGTTATAAAGGATGGATGAGTGGTGTATGGTATTCAGGTTATAGGTAGAATTTAGTTTTGAATTTAAATCAGTTCAGAGCCTGCAGACTGTGTTAAAGACAGGACTTTATCTTAAGAGCAATCATAAGCAGATAAAAAGTGTTAAGCAAGAGAGGGAAGTGATTAGATTACCCTTTGAAAAGGATCCCTACGGCTGCCCTGTGGAGAGTGGTTGGCTAGACCAAAGATGGCTGCAGGGAGAGTGGTTGGGATTCTACCTACTGCAAGAGTCAAGGTAAGTGATGGGGATGGTTTGTGCTAGGAGATATAAAGGAATAAATGGAACTGAACAGAAGATTAAGTAATAGAATCTCCAAAACTCTGTGTGTGTGTGTGTGTGTGTGTATGTGTGTGTGTGTGTAGCTTGAATTCTGTTTTAGTGGAGAACATTTCAATGTGCAGATTTCAATAACAACAAAATAATAACAGTAATGAAAACAATAGCACTTACTGAGTGTTTACTCTAGATAGGCACTTGATCAGCACTTTTCATTTCGTCTTCACAGCACCACCATGAATTAGACATATACATGTTAATCTTCCTGCCCTATAGAGAGAAAACTGGAAATCAGAGAAGTTGAATCTCTTGCCCAGGATCACACTGCTAGTGGTTGGCAGAGCTGGGACTTGGGAAGTATGATCCTGGCGCCCATGTTTATGCTAGAAATGAATGTTGGAGGACAATAATGGGATTTATATAGAATCCAAGTCTTGAGGTGTGTGGGTTAAGACTGTGGCTTTTTACCAACAAAATATTGTATACTTGTCAAGACCAACATACAAATGAGATTTTCAGTAAAATTTGTTCCTTTTGCTATAGAGAAAACATAGGTTTGGAGTTAGAAAGAGAAAAAAGGAAGAGAGGATCAAATAATTCACAGAAAATCATGAGATGTCCTGTACCTTCTCTATTCCAGGCACTATATTCTCCTAGGTGCTTTATATTTATTCCTCATGTGCTGTGTGCAGGGAAGGTACTATTTTTTAAATCTCCCAAGTATCTAGGAGGCAGGTGGCATGGTTCCATTTGATGAATTCAGAATCTGAGATGGAGAGAGATTCATCTTGATCCCCAAGGTCATCTGTTAGGACTGGGCAGAGCCCAACTTGGCTCCTGTTCTTTTTCCAGAGCACACTGCTGTCTCTCACAGAGAATAGGAAGGTAGAGATGCCCGAGGCAGGTACACATTCAAGCACAAATAAATAGGATTTCAAAAGTGGAAAAGAAGAAGGGAAGCTTTATTGAATGTAGAATTTGGAGCTGGGCAATCTTACAAGCAGGTCTCATTAGAATAACAGGAATCACTTCTCTTCACATTGCCTCAAGTTTATTGTTAGCAGGAATTTGTTTGATTAACTTTAGTGCCCCTATTTGAACTCCACAACAATTAGAAGTCAGGACCAGAACATAAGTTCCAGTCTAGATATTTTTACTGTTGGTAGAAGTGATTTGTTTTTCTTTGGATTATCATAGATGAGTCCATGCTGAGTAATTGAAACTAAGCAATGTTAGTTGGCATCTGAATTTTCTTGGAATAGATGATACCTTGGACTCACAGTCAATCTGTCCTAGTCCCCAGACCATGGAAGTGGAGGACTGAAAATATCTAACAGTTAACAAAGCATAGGCAGTTTAAATTATTTAGTTACTTGCCTACAGTCCCACATGTACTGGTGATGAAGTTTACAGTTATTTCCATTGCATCTTGGTTTTTCATGGAGAAATCACAGAAACAGTTTAGGATTGTGGCAGCAACAGACCATTGAAAGATAGACCAGGAGTGGTTCCGGAGTAGTAACACTGTGTTCAATCGGCTTCTTTATCCCTGTGATTAACACAGTACCTAGTTTATAGTAAACTCTCAAACAATGCAACTTATTTATGTATAATAAAGGGGCAATGTAGTATAGTAGTCAAGCCTATGAATGTTTAGCTCAGTCTGCTGGGTTCAGATCATCCTAGCTACATGTTTGCATTTAGACTTCAATTACCTCATACATAAAATGGAGATAACATTGTTGTAAGATATCCCATTTAAAGTGCTTAATAGAGGCTGACGTATAGTAAGTGCTCAGTAAGTGTTAGCTGTTACTTATCTCTCAGCATTAATGACCTACAAGCAAAGTGTCTCACTTCATAATCTTTCATTATATTCCAGGGATATCTTTGCTCAAGAGAAAAAAGAATACACATCCAGAAATTGTTCCTTTGAGTGGCAGATCCAAAGGTGCAATCATCTTGTTTTGGAGAAAGACAAATAGTGGGGTGAATAGAAAAAGTACTCATAAGTTAGGTTGTAACTCACAGGGTGTGTCTCCACTTTTGAAGAAGTAAGAATACCCATCAGGGTGGGGCTCAGGAAAATACTGGACGGACATCCTAAAGGTGTCTTTCTATTACGTAACTGACTAACACGGCTCCTCGGCATGTCAATATCTAGTGCTCGCCCAAATGACTGGAAATCCTCAGGTGTTGGCATGGCTTCCCCTTGGCTGCTTACCGAGAGCCTTCATAATCACATAGACTCTGCCCTCTACTTCTCTTTATGAGGTCTGTGCTCTCCGACCCAACCTAACTGCCCTACGATTTTGAGCCTGCCTACTCTCTTTCTTTCTCATATCCCTCACAGAGCCAGGTGATCTTATCTTTCTTCCGGACAGACTGATCAGCCTGCAGCTTTCTTTCTTCTTGATCTCATATATTCATAGCACAAACCCTAAATCCTTCATTTTTTTCTCAGGGCCTTCCACTTTGATTCTCAAAAAAACCCTTTCATTTCTTCATAAAACTCCTGATAAATCAAAATTCATGTCTATCAAAGCTATTGTTGTGCTTCAACAACATATTTTGGAATTTAGAAAAACGAAACATAGATTTTATTGTTCTCTTTCCATTTCTGCTGTAACCACAGCAGTTCTCCTTGAGGCAATGTGGTGCTTCTGACTGACAGGAGGAAGAAGGGTCCTAATCAGAGAAGGAACAAAAGCACAAAGGTTGATGCTTCAAGATCTTATCTGGCTGCATCACATCCATTCATTGTGAATTCTACTTTCAAGTTTCAGCAACTTGGCTCCTGTCCTTGGCTCATTGCTGACATTGATCTCTGGGCTTTCTGTTTTGCCCCTATGAAGATGTAAACTGAGTGTGCTGGTGAGGTTTTCCTGATTCATACTTCTTTTCGTATTATAGTGCTTTGCATTAATTTTCTAAAGTTTCAATACTGTTCCTAAGGTATATACCAGGTGCTTACTCTGTGCATCTCATTTAGTCTTCACAACGACCCTGTGAGGTAGATGTTAGTATTGTCTTTATTTTACAGATGAGAAAACTGAGATTCTGAAAAGTGGAGGCCATCATATTTGCTATTTATCATGTATTTCAAGCTCCCTCTTTGAGAACTGATGCTTCCTTAGAATGGTGTGCCCCTATAATTTGCTTTGACAAATAAAATATGAGTAGAAGTGACACCTTACTTCTGGGTGGAAGCTCTAGGAGCCAATGCACAATTCACCATACTCTTTTTCCCTGTGTCTCAATGATGTCCAGATACTGAACAATGCATTTGCTTGCATCCTTGAATAAGGGTGACATAGAGCAGAGTCCCATCCATCTCTTAGTGGACAGGAAGCAACATGCAAGAAAGAAAACTTTGTTGTTTTAAGCCACCAGGTTTTGATGGTTTATTAGTACAGCTTAACTTTGCTTTGGTTAATACAGAAGCCCCTCATTCACACAATCATTTATTCATTTACTTATTCAACAAATAATTATTAAATATCTGCTATGTGCCAGATGTGGACTAGGAAATACAACAGCAAGTCATTATACCCGTCTTTAAAGCCTCTGGTAATCTGTCTACCAAAACCATGCACTTCAGTAAATGATGGAGTCAGTTTTCTAACCCAGACCTTTGGATTTCAGAGTTTGTGCTCTAAAATGCTATATTCTAAAATCTCAAATAGAGATTTTTAGCACAGTTTAAATTTGTTTTAAAATCTTGCAGGTTCTGGGTCTGGTCTATCTCAGAGAGCATAGCAGGCTAAATTCCTTATGAGTTGTCAGTTCAGTTGTTATTGGGCAATGCATATTGGCTGAGCCTCACCACCAAAAGAAGGTTAAACAAGATGCCAAAATGTTGACAATGTTAAGGGGTGGGCATTGGTTATATTTTCTGGATGCCCAGCATTTTTATATACACTGTTATGTTTGCAGGATTTTTCCACTTAATGGGTTGCCCTTCCTCAATGTGGAAGCCTGAAAACTCACTTCCACCCTCCTTTGCAGCTAAACACAGACAAGTGTTCTGTCCATTCTCCACTGACCAGACTTCAGTTTAGAAATGAACAATCTGAGGCTTACTGTTGAGTGCTATTAGCTAGTGGGGGAAGCAGAGGCCTCTGGTTCTAAGGAGGTGAGTGATAGCAGAGCTGAGTGTCTGGTGTGCATGTGGTATCTGTAAGGAGGCTGCAGTGTTAAAAGTAGCTCATTCAATAGTACCAGAGCTGGGAGAGAGCAACATTCTTCTCATCAGGCTAGTTTTGGAACATGATTTAGGGATTATTCCTAGAAATCTGGCATTAAGCCCAGTTCTCTAAACCTCCAATAATTCTGTGAGCTACCCACTATCCTTTAATAAACATGTTTTCTGTTTAACCACCCACAGTCAGTTCTGTTTCTTGCCAGTAAGAAGCCCAATTGATGGAATGTAGAGTCTGAGTCAGAAAAGTTTTGAGCCAGAGCTTGAGAAAAGAGAACAGCAAATGCCTAATCAAAAGTTATATGTGTGTGTGAGTGGGTGGGTGGAGAATTAAAGTCTGGGAAATGTGAAATCAAAGGTAGTAAGGATTGAGAAGGAGATGAGCTTCAGGTCCATCTTGGACATATTGTTGTTGGCAGCATCTGTCTTCAGGCCCTTGTCCTATTATATCTGTTCACTCAGTCATTAACAGATATTTATAGAGCACCTACTATGTTCCCAGCCCTAGGGTAAGCAATGGGGGATATAATGATGAATATGGTAGACATGGTGAGTTCTCTGAAGCTGGGATCTGACTAAATTCAGACCAAAAAACCCAAATTTGGTACATTCATCCACTTATTCATTGCAGTTCTATTACATATATACCTTGCACCATACCCTAGGGACACAGAGTCAAGAAGGGGACACAGAACAAGGGAGCTTATAGTCTAGTTGATGAATACACAAACATAGTAAATTGTAAGTAACGGGGTCATGTATGGGATTCTTTTAACAGGCACATTTTGGAGAGTATATTTTAGGGTTGAGGTATAGATGGGAGTTGTGTTCTAGGAAAGGGGTACAGTACTGTCAAAGCTTAGGAACAGTATAGAACACTACATTTTTTCCATTTCCTTAGATCTTTAATTTATTTCAACAATGTTTTGTAGTTTCAGAGTACAAGTTTTGCATTTCTTTCATTAAAGATTTTTGACTAAAAGGCAGAAAACTGCACTTGAACAATAATTAAAATAAAAAATAAAGTGTTTTAAGTACTTCTAAGTATTGGTTTTAAGTATATATTTCTAAGTATTCTGGTTTTCTGTATGTTGTAAGTTGAACTATTAAGGAACACTACATTTTTCACAAGGAATCGCCAACTTTAAATATGGCTGAAGCCAAGAAGTTGGAATTGCATAGCAGTTGACAAGGCTGCAGATTCAGGCAGAATGCTGGTTTTAGCAATCCTATAAGCATTTTGAACGTTAACTTAAAAATTGCCAGAAATATTTTGCCTTTCCCTTCTGGCCTGCAAAGTTTCTGTTGAGAAATCAGCTCCCATGTAGGGCATATAACTGCTTTTCTCTAGCTGCTTTTTCAGATTCTCTCTCTGTCTTTAACCTTTGGCATTTTAGTTTTGATGTGTCTTGGAGTGGGTTACTTTGGATTCATCTTGATTGGGACTCCCTGTGCTTCCTGGACTTATATGTCTATTTCTTTGCCAAGTTTGCGAAGTTTTTAATCACTGTTGCTTTAAAGAAGTTTTCAATCCCTTGTTCTCTGTCTTCTCTTTCTGGTAACTCTATGATATAAAGTACATAAAACAACATAGGTAATATAGTGAATAATTTTGTAATAACTAGGTATGGTGACAGGTAGATACTTGACTTCTTAAGGAATCACTTCATAAGTGTACAAATTAATATACTATTGAATGTTGACTGTAAGTGAAAAATTTTTAAAGTAAAAGAAAAGTTTGCCAGGAATTACTGAAGTATTTTATGTATTACATAATGAAATCAGATTTGTGTTTATGTAGATAGATCATTCTGCTGGAGTTATGGTGGATGGCTTTAATAAGAGATCAATTTCCAATATCTAAACTTGTTATCTGAATATTTTAGTAGGTGAATTTTACCTTTATTAGTACCTTTAGGTACTAATCCTGGCTGGGATTCTAAGTGTTCATGCCATTATCTTATGCCCTTTGAAGCATGGCAATGGAAAGTGCTACAAATTACTGTGCTGTTACACTTTACCATATTAATGATCACAAAGTGGCATTGCTTTGCTTACTTGTTGAAAGCCATAAAATAACCTTCCTCATTAAGGAACCATTTTCCTACAAAGAAGCAAATTTGGAATAGGTATAGAGTGTCTTTAATCTGTCTTTAATTAAATATATTACCTTCAACCATATTCCATGATTCATCATCTATAAGTGACTTGAACTAAAATGTTCTCTTATCTTTCTGCCACAGTTTGTCAAAGGCTCAGAAGGTCACTGTCAATGAGAATGTTGAGGTACAGGTTCTGGTGTGTTTGGTCTTAATTTAGATAATGAGTAAATAATTGAGAAAGAAATCTAAAAATGTGTCCTGAGGCTTATATAATGGTGTATTTGGTCCACAAATAACATACAATAGAAAATTAAGTTTTGCTAATTAGACTAAAGCCATTTTATTTTCATTCATTAACAAATGATAAGGACAAAAATTAAGTCAAGACCCTTGGAACAAATTGAGCCCTAAGTACCACTTCAGCAGAGAAAAGTTACACTAAGCTCGAACTTAAAATAGCAATGCTGTGGATGCTCTTGGTTTACCCCATTCAAAAATCACTATGAGTTATCGTCTGTTATGTGTAAGTTGCTGGCAGCTGCTGTTAATGGTGCTGGTTGCTTGGGGAAGGAGGACTGGGAAGAAAAATCCCCACCAACTGTATTTTCTATGCTTCCCAGATGCTAAAGTTTCCAGTGATATGAAAGAATAATGGGGTAGTTGAACATTAAAAAAAGAAATGATCTTAAATCTAGGAGCTGTGGTGTCATCAAATAGGGAAACTTTCTCCATTTATTTTCTTAGTAACAATGGAGGTGAGACTAAGAAACCCTAAGAGGAACATATACATCTGAAACAAAGACAAAGACTCTTGGTTGTTTCTTGCATGTCTTGATTGACAACCTTTGTTATGAAGCCAATACTGTGTATAAAATAATGATCCTTTTATGGAAAGAACAGCAAAAAAGGCCTACAGTTGTTTAATAACAGCTTTCTGCTAGCTAGATAGCCAAAAACTTAAAATGTAGTTGACAGTAATTAGTTATTGTTTTTTTATGTGAAACACAGTTTATTCTTTTTTTTTTTTTTGATGTCTTCTCTCTCTCTCTCTTTTAAAATTAATTGTTGTTCAAGTACAGTTTTCTGCCTTCCCCCCCCACCCCAGCTGAACATCACAGGGAGAGGGGAGGGAATTACAGGGGAAAGGGGTGAAGGATTTGCAGGAACAATTATAAAGGACACATGGACAGTAATTAGTTTTGTTTCTTATTTATTAAAAATGTAAAACGTTAAGTATCTTTAAAAAAACACATACAATAGAGACCCATCTGATGAATTCCTTATTCTTTGGAATGTTACTAGGCTGTGAGTGTTCCACCTTAGCCTGGGTTCCAAGTCTATTGAATTGGAAGAAATGTAGAAGGAGACTTTTCAGAGCTTTTCCATGGGAACAATGATAGTGAGATGTTAGCAATGCTGCAAAAAATGCTTACCCCTGCCTCTTTACTGCAATTCAGAAATATTGTGTACATTCAAATGATCACAAAAACTTTCAAAACCAACCTGCTCTAATAAAAAGACTGAAAACTTATCCACTAAATATTTTGACATACCTGCTACTGAGTTTATTTTTCTTGAAGTTGAAAGATAATTTATTTGTGGGTGGAGAATATGTGAGTCTGGTTGTTGACTGACTACATAAATAACAACTTTTCAGCTTACATATATCCCAGTTACAACCAATATCATTTGTACTTACACTGAAGTTAATTAGCTAATATGTTCTTGTTTAGGCCTCCTCCTCTAGTATATGTGCATATTTTGAAATTTACCACTTTTGAACTTAGAGTTTGGTATTAAAGTACCTTCCCTGTATCTCTAAGCAGTGAAAAGTTTTTAAATTCAGTGATGTGCCACAGGAGGCTTGTACTACTCACTCACTAGAGCAAGCTGTTAAATTTTCAAAGATTTTATGAGCTGGTTGTTAAACATGGTCATTATTCAAAATTAAAACATATAAACATACAATTGAATAGGTTACATTTAAGAAGAATAAACACTTAAAATTTACCATCTTCTAATTACTTTACTACATTTTGCTGTTATCTATGCCCCTGAGGTTATCTGAGTGTATTGTACCTCTATGGTGAAAATATTCCAAAAGGGCATGCCAGTGCACATCTCTTCCCAACACATTGTTTGACAATGCATGTTGGTAGCTTGAAATTGGTCAATATTTACATCATGGAAATAGGCCAATGCTAGATACCAGAGTTTGATTTCTTGTTGTTTTGATTGTCTAGACCAGAGCTTGGCAAACTACATCCTAAAAGAAAAATTCTATCCCAAGTAATTAAGAATGTTTGAGATATTTAAATAGCTATTTTTTTAAAGGACAAATGTATGACAAGTAGGAAGTGGCAAACTTTTTCTGTTAAAGGGCTGGAAGTAAGTGTATGACGTCTTGTGGGCCAGAGATTCTCAGTCACAATGACTCAGTTCTGCCATTCTAGCCCCAAAGCTGCCACAGGCAATATGTAAACAAATGGACCTGGCTGTGTTCCAATAAAAATGTATTCCTGGCCCTGGCTCGTGTAGCTAAGTGGATTGAATGTGGCCCTGGGAACCAAACAACTGCAGTTCGATTCCCAGTCAGGGCACATGCCTGGGTTGCAGGGTAGTTTCAGGCGGGGGATGCATGAGAGGCAACCATACATTGATATTTCTCTGCCTCTCTCCTTCCCTTCCCCTCTAAAGATGAATAAATAAAATCTTTTAAAAAAATGTATTCCCCAAAACAGCATGTGGGCCTGATTCAGTCCACAGGTCATAGCTTTCCAACCACTGGTGTAAGTTCTAAACAGGAATAATTAAGTTCATGTTTAGCCATTGTCCTTCTAATCAACAAAAAATAACTGTAATAACAATCTTTGAATCTAGTCAATGCCCTTACAGAATTAAAGTATCAATGACCTTTTGCTGCAGCAAGTTGCAATGCTGTTCATTTGATTCACTTTGCAGTTCCATTAAAGGAAAATTTCATCTCTGAAGGTTTGTTGGTCAATTATGTGATGACAGTTGTGAAATGATACTTTGCAGTTTTAAAGCCCTTTAAATTTGTCTGATTCACTAATACACAGGGAACTCCCAAGAAGCAATGGAAGTTTACAAGCAGGACACAGACACATTCATTCAACCCACTTATTTTATAAGTAATCTGAAGCCAAATGTTTTGGGTACACATTCGACTTTTCTGAGCTTCTTTCCCATTGAATCAGTGAATGTTACATTTCAGTTCACATGGCTATCTGCATTAGGAATGTTGGTCTTATAGATAGTGGTATTTCATTCTACTTTATATGAGTATTCTTATGTGTAGCCACATACATAGGATCTGTGTCAAACATGCCTGAAGCACAACTGTTATTGCTATGCTCAATCTCTCCCAATGATCTGGAAAATCTGTTCACAATTTCCCAGATTTTAGGTTTATGAGTCACGAAGGATTAATAGAATACCATCATGTGCCCCTTAATGTTGGGAATATGTTAGAAAAATGTGTGGTTAGGTGATTTTGTGACACGAACATCACAGAGTATACTTACACAAACCCAGATGGTATAGCTAAATACACACCTAGGCTAAATGGTATAGCCTGTTGCCCCCAAGCTACAAACCTGTACAGAACAGCATAAGATTAAATCAAGCACAGGAGAAAATGATATGACCCAAAGACTCAGTAAAGATCTAGATAAGGCTCCTGCTTATGCAACACCGCATACTATTTTACAGCAATTTTTCATAAGTAGTAAGAGTACACTGTAAAGTAATATTGAGAAGTGTAGTAAATACATAAATTGATAACATATTTATTATTATTGAATATTTTGTACTGAATTGTGTGTATTGGGCTTATTATATTTCTGGCAGCACAGTAGGTTTGTTTACACCAGCATCACCATAAATACATGAGTAATGCATTGTGCTTCAATGTTTCAATGGCTATGATGTCACTAAGCTAGGGATTTTCCAGCTCCACCACCATAGGATATGTGGTCAGTCATTGACCAAAACATCTTTATGCAGCACATAATTGTAGTTGGTTTAATAGAGCCTTAATTGTTTGTATGCATTTTGATTTCCTCTTGGAGGGCAACATTTATGTCCCTGTACACATTCCTTCCACTTGCTATAAAGTTCTTCCACATTCATCTTAAAAAGGAAGAGTACCTCAATAATATCTGACCTGTAAAATTCTCTTTTACTTCAGGTGTGGGGAGGATCACAGCCTGTGCCCTTAGGCTCTGTAAATAATCAGACAATGTACATAATGGTAAAGCTGCTGGATGTGGACTCAGACTACCTGAGTTCTGGGCTTGGCCTTGTCTCTCGGTCATTGGGTCAACCTATGCTAACCGCTTTCCTGTATCACCTTCAAAATTGCTACAACTATCAAAACTGAAGTAGAATTAGACTAACTCTAACATCCTTTATAGTTTACATTTTGTGATACCAGATACTTTGAGTTAGAAAGTACATCCCAAGCACATCATTACTTTCCTGCCCACACTCATGAGCTGAAGGAGTATGGTGAACCTGAACTAAAGATCTTTTGGGGCCAGACTACACCAAAGATTGAACACTGGCAGCCCTCCTGGCATAGCAGGTCTCAGGTCTGTTTAGCTTGGCCCATAAAATGTTAGTTTAAAAAAAATAATTTGTTATTATTTAAAAGTCAGATATATTTTATGTTTATATTTAATATAAAAATTTGGATTGTCAGCTCTTCTTGAAAAATGGAAAGATCTAGCAGTCTTGGTCCCCCATTTCCTCACTGCAATGATCTGAAGCTGAGTAGCTACTGGCCTCAGTAAGCTGATCAGCGAGGTAGTAGAATATCTGTATCCTGAATACAGACTACTGAAGGTGATTTTCCAGGAAAGGCTTGTGAAACTCTCGTGTCAGGGACACAGTGAGCTCTGCTCTCCAATCACAAAACAGATAAAATATCACAGTAGACATCAGCTCATAAACAATAGTAGGGATAGGTTCAAGTCTACTTGGTGAGATACCAATTTCTTCACATTATAACTTTCCTAGGGAAATAGCTATGATGCTTTATACAAATTTCTACTGAGGAATAAATCTAACAAAGGAAGTACACGATCTTTATGAGAAAAAAATTGCAAATGTTATATCTAAAAGAAGACAGGAAAATGGGTTAGATACAGTATGCTTGTGGATGAGAATATTGTAAAGATATAATTTTTCTTCCAATTAGTCTATAAATTCAATGCAATTCTAATCTAAAAACACATAAAAAAATTTCAGGTAAATTTACTCTCAACTTTATCTAAAGGAGTAAAAGCCAATAAAGGCCAGATAACTCTGACAGAGAAGACAAAAGAAAAGGAAATGTCATAATGCGTATGAAGCTTATTGCAAAGATATTATAATTAAAACAGCATGGTATTGGTTTCGTAATAATCAAATATATGAGTGCATCAGAATAGAAAGCTGAAAAATAGATCCATGCATCTATACAAATTGCTCTATCTGACACTGAAAATCAATGGAATAAGGATGAATTATTTCATATGTAGAGTTAAGAAAATTGGATTTCTTTACAGAAAAAAAGTAATTGTGTTGCTACTTCCCGCTATACAAAAGTAAACTCCAAAAAGATAAAAAAAACTTAAAAGTTAAACACAAAATACTAAAACTATTATAACAAGTAGAAAAAGATATTTTATAATCTCAGGTCTTGGAGTGGTTTCTTATAAAAGTAATAAGAGCAAATATTTTTTTTAAAAGATAAATGACTTAGCCCTGGCTGGTGTAACTCAGTTGGTTGGAGTATCATCCTGTATGGGAAGGTTGTGTGTTCAATTCCTGCTCAAGGCACATACCTAGGTTGTAGGTTCAATATCTGGTCCAGTGTGTATTATTTTCAGTCTGCACACTATGATCCCCACTACATGCACATACAGAAGGCAACTAATCTGTGCTTCACTCTCACATTGATGGTTCTCTCCCTCCACTCTTCTCTTTTTCTCTTAAAGAAGCATTGAAAAAATGCCATCAGGTGAAGATTAAAAAATATAAATCACTTAGACCTTATTAAAATTTAAATTTTCATATGTCAAATGATAGCTTGAAGTTGAAAAACAATAAAAGACACAGAACTTGTATTCAAAATATGTAAAGAACCCTACATTCAGTGAAGAAAAAAATACAAATAACCCAATAAAAAATAGGCACAAGATACTAAGAGGCAAGTCACAGGAAAGGATAACCCTACTAGGCAATAAAATATGAAAAGATAACCAATCTTACTAGTAATCAGAAAAAGTCATATTAAGATAAATGAAAGCACATGTCACACAGAGACTTGTTGTTTTATTTGTAATTGCCAGAAAACCTGGAAATGTCCATTTACAGGTCAATCTATAGATAATATGTGGTATATCCATACACTGGCTAGTAAGAAACGAAGCATTGATACATAACAATAGGGATGAATCTCAACAATCATTATGCTGAATAAAAAAATCTGGCTCTAAAATAAAATATATACTGTGTGATGACATTTATTTTAAAAAACTAATCTATGGTGAAAGACAGCAAATCAATTGTTGTCTGGTGCATTAGTTTTCTATTGC
Source organism: Carollia perspicillata (assembly GCA_004027735.1). Taxonomy (NCBI): domain Eukaryota; kingdom Metazoa; phylum Chordata; class Mammalia; order Chiroptera; family Phyllostomidae; genus Carollia; species Carollia perspicillata. Next base: position 11,909 of record PVKM010014952.1, on the reverse strand, counting down.
TGCATGATAAATTATAACAAACTTAGAGACCTAAAGCAATACACATTCGTCGTCTCACAGTTTCCATGGGACAGGGGTAGCTGGATTATCCACTCAAGTTGAAATCAGGGCTGCAAACTCTTCTGAGGCTCTGAGTCCTCAGTCAAGCTCTTGGGTTGTTTGCAATATTTATTCCTTCCAGTTGTAAGATTAAGACTCTAAACTTTGCAGGCACCTGGCATTCTCTGCTACATGCCCCTACCCACAACATGTCAGTTTGGTTCTTCAAGGACAACAGGTGAGTTAGTCTGCTTTTTGAAATTTGTATCTTCCTTTTCTGACCTTTAGAACCTCTGTCAAAGGGCTCAAATGATAGATCAAGCCCAACTGGGTGACCTCCCACTGAATTACTTAATAAAATGAATCAACTTGATTAAGGACCTTAAGTCAACTCATTAGGGACCTTAATTACATTTACAAAATCTCTTCACCTTGCCACATACTGTAATTTAATCACTGGAGTGCACCACATCTGGGATCAGAAGTTGACAGATGATTTTCAGAGAAGTGTGAGGAAACTGTTGGCGGTAATGGAAATATTCAGTATCTTCGCTGTGGTGCTGATTTCATGGGTATATACATCTCTCAAAATTCATCAACTCCTTCCCGCTAAGTATGTGCAAATTATTATATGTCAGTTATGTATCAATAAAGTTGTAAATCAAGAGAAGCATTTTCATTCACATGGGCAAATTATTGAAAGTAACAAGTATAAGCAATAATTAGACATAAATGAGACACATGCACAGTGCTGAGACAGGGGTATATAATCTGGAAAGTAATTTGGTCATATCTAGAAAAAGGAAAGAACTGTATGGCCATATCTTAAGGCTCAGGAATTCCACCCTGGCTGGTGTGGCGGAGTGAGCACCGGTCTGCAAACCAAAAGATCACTGGTTCAATTCCCAGTTAGGGGATATACCTGTGTTGTGGGCTGGGACCCCGGGGAGGGGGGGTTGCGAGAGGTAACTACACATTGCTGTTTATCTCTCTCTCTTTCTCCCTCCCTTTCCATCCCTTTAAAAATAAATAAACAAAACATCTTAAAAACAAGACTCAGGAATTCCTCTGATAGATACATAGTGTAAAGCAACTCACATGTCTCCGTCAAGAATAAATATAAAATTGTTCATTGTATATTTTTTTAATAACAAAAATGGAAAACAACTTAAGTGTCAATTATCATAAAATGGATAAACAAAATGAAACAACACATAGGAGTTTTTATAAATTAATGAATTAGGTTTGTATATATCAACATAGATCTCAGGTCTAATGTTCCTTAAAGAAAGCAAGTTGCAGAATGATTGTTCACTATGACATCTATATAAAAGGACATAAGTGTTAGAAATGCACAAGAAATAGAGGCAGGAGGAACTGGGTGGTCTGATCCAAGTGCCTTTATTTGATGCTGGCTGAAAGACTGGCTGAGTTGGGGTCGACTTCAGCACTGGGGTAAGGCAAGAGTGGGGTTTCTAAAAGAAAAAGTGTGGGGTTTGTGAGGGCCTAGCAGAGGGGTTAGTCTTTTGTTTTTCTGGGCAGGTGCCTCAGGGTTCCAGGATGTGAGCCAGAACAATGGGTTAGGTAAAGGGCTGGCCATTTACAGATACAGAAGGGTCAGTCTGGCCACCAGCTATTGTGGCTGGCACCAGGTGTCTATTGTACATGGTGGGAGAGAGTTTTGATTAAGTTTCAGGCTACCAAGCCAGTAGGGACCACTGAGTATGGACTGTCAGTAGGCAGTCTAGAGGGTTGAAAACTGGCCTGACTGGGTAATTAACAGTCTGGGGGTTGGGGATCTGGCCTGACCCTTTCAATAAAGTTAAAAACAATGAAATTGGCCCTGGCTGGCATAGCTCAGTAGATTGAGTGCAAGCCTGCAAATCAGAGGGTCAAGTGGTTCAATTCCCAGTCAGGGCACTGGGTTGCAGGCTAGGTCCCCAGTGCCGGAGCATGTGAGAAGCAACCACACATTGATGTTTCTATCCCTCTCTTTCTCCTTCCTTTCCCCTCTCTCTAAAAATAAATAAAATCTTTTAAAAAATAAAAGGTTCAGTGCATTTAGAAAAAAACTAATGAAATTAAGATAAAATATGAACTTTAGTTAGTAATAATTTATCAATATTGATTCATTAGTTTTGACAAATTCATCCCAGTTGAGGTCAACAATAGGGGAAACCAAGTATGAGGTGTGTGGACCTCTGTAATATTCTTTCAACTTCCCTGTAAATTTAAAACTATTCTAAAATAAAACATTGTTGTTGTTTTCATTAAGTATCACCTAATGCACCAAAAAACCCCGCCCCAGCTTGGGCGTGGGGATGTTGTTGGAGATGCAGAGCAGTGCTGCTCTGAAGGCCAACAAGTCTTCGTTGCAATCCTGGCTCTGCCACCCACTGCCCTTGTTGCTTTTGACCAGTCATATCACTACTTCCAACTTTCATTTCCTCTTTTACAAAATGTGAACAAATTCCTACCTTATCGATTGATTCATTGGGACATTAAGTGAGAAAATTGTGTAAAACATTTAGCAAATAGTAATGGCTCGAGCACAATTATTACTACCATTTTATTATAATTCTTATATTACTATTACCTCAGATGTCTTGGTGTCAGATAACAAAAGCATAGTATTCCAAATATATATATATATATACATTTTAAAAAGCTAGTTTGAGTTGTCTGATTTTTTTAATTATGTATTTATTTTTAGGGAGAGAGGTAGGGAGGAAGAAAAGGGGGAATATGGATGTGAACTAGAAACATCACTCGGTTTCTTCTACACATCCCAGTGGGTCCGAATCACAACCCAGGCATGTGCCCTGGAATCAAACCAGCAGCCTTTCAGTCAGCAGTCAGTCAACTGAGTCACATCAGTAAAGGCAAATTGTCTGATTTTAATATACTAGTACCCCAGGACAAGTTTGTAATTACTCCATTAACAAGCATCAAAAATGTACATGATATTAACAATCTTTTTGACAATTTGGGGCATTTTGGAAAGGTGGGGCATATTGATAAGTTATACTGAACATTATGCTTAAGTAGGAGAATTTTCTTTCCTATTCTTCATAAGTCCCAAATAAAATCTCATTACATCACTTTTTGTCCAATTAAAAGAGAGAACACAAAGGAAAAATTGTATGTAATCATGGTCTTCTTCCTCCTTCAGCCAAATTAAGGGAGGGGGCAGAGAGAAAACAAGACCCCGTATGCACATTTTAACCCGGTAATTCTTTTTGCTAGTGTGTGCGCCTGATCCCAGTCACACTAGATCTATCCTGTTAGGGAGGAGGAAGGAGAAAGGGCAGAGTCTACCTACAGTTTACGCACAATTTATAAAATGAAATTTTGTGCTAACATAAAAAATTCTGTTTCCACAGAATAGTACATAGGATGGGGAGAATGCTTATAATACAATCATTAGGAGAAAAAGTCAGGATTAAACCTTATTTATAGGGTAATTCACATTTTGGGGGGAAATGAACAAATACTCATTTGTAAAGAGAAAAGACTAGAATATACTCTTCAATAAAAGAGTGGTCATGTGAATTGTAGAACTCAGTGAACTTTGTTCTTTATACTTTTCTGTATTTTCTAGGTCATAATTGACATTATTTAAAAGAGAGCAAAAGGAGATAAAGCAGGTGTGAGTTAACTTAATATTATGGGTATATGTGCTAGGAATCATGAAAGTCAAATGACAGTATGAAAGTAGCTTATAGCCACAGCAGAGGATGCCTCACATAACTATGTGTGTCAAGGTGCTCCTCTGCCAAAAAAAAAAAAATTTGTATTACAGCCACCATTTTTGAGCTGTCACTATTCCCAGGCATATTTCTAAGCACTTAGCAGAGAATCTTTTATTTAATCCTTATAGCAACTACATAAAGAGCTATCTACTCTAGCCTAGTTGCTGCAAGAGGGGACCAACCCCCTCCCCAGGATTTATTTATTTAAAAACTGAATATTTATTTTTACATGTTTAAACTTCAGTCACCTTTGAACTATTCTCCATTTGATTCAAAACACCTATGAAGACTTTTTTCCCACTGCTCAAAACAATTTTTGAACTTGCCAATTTTGATGCCTTTTAGTGTTTCTGTTATTTTTTGTTTCTCCTTTTCCAATTTGGCAAAACCTTTCCCTTTGAGGATTTTTTTTTAAAAATCTGGGAATACAAAAAAAGTTGCTAGGGGCAAGACTGGGTGAACAAGGAGGGTGGAGCACAAGCATCATGATGTTTTTGGTCAAAAACTGCTGAACACTCAGTTTGGTGTAGGAAGGCACACTCATAAATCACCCATCGTGAAATGGGCAAATGTATTGAAAGAGTCTTCAAAAAATTCACTGAACCCAGTCTAGCCTCTCACAACAATGCCAACTGGTACACTGATGTAGATGGGTTCCTAGAACACTCACTAGTGGAGGAAGCCTGTACTACAAGGGGCCCACCCTCCAGAGGATAATTCTTTTTCTGCAGGGGAGAGGGGATAGTCCCCTTCATATAAGCTTAGGCTCTGGGATCAGCCTACCTTACTTCAAAATTCAGGCTTTACCCCTTATTACCTATCCTATGTGGCCTGGGCAGGTTATTTAACCTCTCTGAACCTCAGTCTAAATCTATAAAATGGAGTTGTTATAAGTACTGAATGAAATAATGGCAACAGAGCCCTTGATATATATCTTGTTATATAGTAAATGTTCAATGTTCAACAAAATTGTACTGTAATTATCCCCATTATGTGGATGAAGATGTTTGAGGCTTAGAGAAGCTTTTATTGTCTATGGTCACATAATTGTAAGTGGAAAGGCATTCAGACCCCTGTCTTCTCAAGCATCAGGCTCTTAATCATTATACCAGTAATTACTTTTATTGCTAAGCCACATAAAGCTTAATACTTTACAGACAATTGACTTGAACTGAAATTTTTCTTTTGTGTCCATAAAAAAATTTAGTTGATTTAAGCTTGAATTTAACTTCTAAATTTATCTGAAACCATTTTCAAATAACTAACACCCAAACAAGCCTTCTCGTTCTACCAAAATAAATATACCTGTTGCATATATCTATTTTGAAGGCAATATTTTTTGAAGAACTCTATGACAGAAAGGTGTCCTCCCAAACCTTGAATTCAGAAGACAGAAAAATTCTCATGCTATATGTTCGAAAGGATGAGTTATATAGAGAGCTGAGTGCTTTATCTTAAAGTATTACAAAGCCCCAAGGAAAAATACAATTTAAAAGTATCTATTACCTTGATTTTATTTACTGCTTTAAAAAAAACTAATAGTAAGCTTTATATGGACATACTAAATAAACGATTTCTTGATATATTTCAACTTGTCTGAAAGTCGGTTACTTTGGTTACAGTTCGGAGGACATGTCTCAGTGAAAAATAAAAGATGTATTCACATTAATTATTTCCCCAGTGTATCAACTATGAGATACAGGCTGGCCTCAGGAAGAAAAGTAAATTCTTAGAACAAAGTTCTAGCAGATTTCTGTACTTTGATGAACTCAGCATAACTGTCCCAGTTGGAAGCCATATGGAGCCATGTCTCAAAATCCCAAGACTTGGGTTCCAGTCCCAGCTCAGCCATGGATTGACTCCCTTAGGAGCTTTGAGCTTCTCATTTAGTACATCTTGGTCTCAATCTCCCACATGAAAAATGAGGAAAGATAATAAAACAGTGGTTTCCTAAACAGACTATGTCAGAATCTCCTGGGGGAAATCTTAAAATATACGGATTCCTGCAGCCAAATCCAGGGCTACTAAATCAGAATCCCTGGCTACATGGCTTGAGAGCCTGTGTATTAAACAAGTTCATCAGCTAGTTCTTGTATGCCGACTTAATTCTTGCCGTGCACTGGTGTGTGGTTACAACCAGACTGAAGATCTCTGATATCCAAGGTCTAGGCCAATTCTACTGTTGTAGGACACCGATTCTTTCAGTACTTCTCACCTCAAGAAATGGAAGGTGAATACATCCATAATTCCCTCTAAACACCGGTTTCTTCAGATCTAATGTCTGTATGTTTATGTATATGTAGCCTGTGATACTGTGATATCACAAGAAATTGATATTTCTTCCCAGCTCCTTATATAGAGATCCTAAAACCTTGTAAATTCCTAAGTGGTGGGGGTGATAGGAACAACTTTTACTGGGTTCCTAAATCCCTTGGAATTTCCTGGGTAACAAAAGCCTTCTGTTGTTATGAGGCAACTCTTGATAAGCTCTGAGACAGTCAGTATGGGGGCTGGTCTTGGTTGCCAGGGAGACCAAACCCTGATTAGAAGATTGTAACTTTCAGCTCTGCCCCAGCCTCTTTGGAGTATAGAACAGCTGGAGATTGAGTTAATAATCCATCGTACCTAAGTGATGAAATCTCCATAAATACTCCTAAATGGTGCTGTTCAAGGAGCTTCTGGGTTTGTGAGTGCATCCACACACTGGAGGGGGGTGTCATAGCCCAATTCCACAGGGATAGAAGCTCCTTTGCTCAAGACCATTGCAACTGTGCCCTATGTTAAGTCTGCAAGTGGCTGTTCATTTGAATCCTGTAACATATTCTTTATAATAAGCCAGTATACTAAGTAATGGAGTTCTGTGAGCCACTATGGTAAATTAGGAAACCAACAACTTATGCCTGGTGTGTTGCATCATTGCTTCTCCTACCTATAGATAGTTTAAATATCCAACATAGAGGGAACTGTTAAATGAGTTATTGTATATCCATCATATGACATATTAGCCATTAAACAGAATGATTTATGACATGAGTTCCACTAGGTCAACTCTATGCATGCATATTGTGTCAGCTATTGCTGCATAATAAACCAAATAAAATTCAATGCTTACAAAATACACATTTATTATTTCTTGTTGCTCTTTGGATAAGCAGACTTGCTAGTGATCATCAGGGCTTGCTGTTCTGTCTGTAATCACCAGTTAAGTCATCCAGATACTGACTAGACAATCTCATCGACACGTTCAGTGGTCTTTTGGCTGTTGGTTGGGCAATGGGGGTGACTATACCATGTGTCTTTTTCAGTGTCATTCAGTAGGCTAGTCCAAGCTTATCCTCATACTTGCTTGGAAAAGTTCCAAGAAAGAGAATGTAAACTGTAAGGCAATTTGAGACCTAGACTCAGAACAGGCACAAGTTCACTTCTGCTACATTCTGTTGGGCAAAGCAAGATGTAAGGTGAGCCCAGGTTCAAGGAGTGCAGAAGTAGGCTCTATGTCTTGCATAAGAAGAGCTGCAAAGTCATATTGAATGAGGCTGGATACAGGAAAAGGAATAAAAGGTTCATTTTTTGGCAATTAATGTACCACATAGATGGTACAATAACTGGAAAGCATATAAAAATGCTAAGAATTGATGTGTTGGCAAGGCTAGGGTAATAGGACTGTGGGCGTATTTTTTCTTTTTACCTTTATTATTTCGTGTAGGTAGCTAAAACATTGTTGGTGCAATAAAGAATTATTAAAAGAAAAAATACAATAAGGGAAACCATGGTGAGAATAATATCAACAACTGCATTACTCATTATACTGAGAGAATTGTATCAATAATTTGTATGTCATAAACCAACACATTGTTCTGTTCTGTAGTGCATATAGGTGGGAAACAATGGAAAGGTCCTCAGATTGCTAAAGCTATAGTCCTCTATGATACAGTCAGTGTCCTTGGATTTCAAGTGGAATTTAATCATGAGATACCCAATAGTTCTTAGCGCTTATGCACACTCTGCATATTACCAGGGCTGGTATTATCTCAGGGCTGTAAAACTTCAGCAATCTCTGGAAACCCTAGGGAACAATTCTTACTTAATGGCCATGATTTTCAATAGTTGAAATTGCCCATTTAAGAAGCAAAATTTTAGGTTTTTTTATAAAAAGGATTGTAACTATTTTGAATATGTCATTCTTTAAAAGTATAAGTTTTCATGTCCTTGTGTTTTAAAATAGAGTTGATAGAAAATATTTTAATCATTTTTAACAATGTTATTCTTTGCCATAATGCAATAACCTCCTCAGAGTCCAAGCAGCAAAGCAGGCTTTTTTTTTTCTTTACATTAAATTTTCTGAGAATGGTATGCATTCGAGTTCTTATTTATGTCCTTTTTATTGTTTCTGTGCTCTCTCTTTTCCCACAGGCTCTAAGTGTGTCTGCCTCTGACAGTCTGCTCCATTTTACTTGGCTTCTTTTTATGTGTTGTCATCTTAGAAAAACCAACTGTATTAATACTATTTATAAAATAAGAGTAATTATGCTCTAAGTAAGGGTCAGGGAGCATCTAATCTGAGTTAGGTACATAATCGTTAGTGTATGGAACTTTGTTGACACATCTTTTGCCTGATTGTTTTCTGATTCTTGCCAATATCCAGAGACAGGTAAGAGCCAGATTGTTGGAATCCAAAACCTTGATACATCACTAGGTATCAAGGAAGTAAAGATATAAGTGACCTGAAATAATAAATAGAATAAATATATTCTAGATGGCCTGACTATGTTCAGAATATTAAATATTTCATAACCCTATTTTGTTAAAGATTAATTTGTCACATAAATTATGAACTTTTTGAAGGTACTGACTTATTTTTACATTATAAATTAGAGTGCAGGGTGAATTCGTTTGTTCATTCATTCCACACTTTCATTCATTTACTCACATATTGAGGATGCATATGCATATACACAAACACACACACTATGATAGTGACTATGCATATACACAAACACACACACTATGATAATCACTATGATAGTGACACACCCTGTCCTCGTGGAAATTAATATTCATGTTTAGAAGATAGAAATGTAAGCACATAATTGTGAAATATTAACACAGATGCTGTAACTGAGATATTTGAACCATTATAGAACAGAAAATGGAGGCAAAAAAAGGACCCCCAACCCCAGACCTTTCTGTCTCTGTAAAATGTAGTTGATAATATTCAACTAACAGGTTTATTGAATAAGAATGTAAAAATGTATTAGGGCCCTGAGTAATGACATATATACTTTTTAAAATTTTTATTATATAAAGAATTATATGTAAGCACTGGCAAAAAGTATGTGCACTCTGTTTTTTGAGAGACTTGTATTTGAATATTGATTTTATCACATATTAGTTAAGTTTTTACTTAGCTCTACTTTCCTCTTTTGGAAAATGAGCCTGAGGTTAATTTCTGCATTGCAGCATTGCCAGGGGAAGAAAATAAAAGAATATAATTAGAGTGTCTCACACAGTGTAGGCAAAGGAGTAAGTGTTCCACAAATGTCAGCTTGTTTTTGTTTTGCCTCTTTACAGAGGTGACAAGTGATTTGGGTTCTGGAGGATGAGTAGGAGTTCAAAACTCAAATGATAAGACCCTAATAGGAAAAGGGGATTTTCGACAAACAAAATGTGGAGATTTGCTTCCAAAAATGGAATATGATTTGTGAAACTGTTTACTCTATCCAGCAGAGCCAACAAATCTCTCTTTTTTTGTTTTCAATAATGCCAGTTTCTAGTGGATCTATGAGCTCACCTGTACCACCTCACTGATAAAATGTATGTGAACCCTCATTGCAATAAACCTAGTATGGTACTTATGAAGTAGAGAAAAACACCAGAAACCAATAATACTGAATGAATTAACAATTTTTGAAATGTGCAAGGAAGAACAAGATTTCCATTCCACAGTCATATGCCTAGGGTTTGAAAAATCATATGGAAGAAGCTTGACATCTATTTGTCGCAGGTCTCCCCCTTATCCACAGGGTGTACTTTCCAAGACCCCCAGTGGATGCCTGAAACTACAGAGAGTACTGAACCCTATGTATACTATGTTCTTCCCATGGGTGCATGCCTATGAAAAAGGCTAATTTGTACACCAGGCACATTGAGAACAACAACAATAACTGATAGTGAAATGGAATAATGATAACAATGTATTGTGATAAAAGTTATGTGAATGTGCCTCTCTCTGAAAATATTGTACTGGACTCAACTTTTTAATAAAAGGGAGCACTTTATGACTTATTTTTGGCATGCCCAAATTGCCAGCACTTTGAAACCATTATTAAGTAAAATAAGGGCACTTGGGGGTAACATGATTCACATCTTAGGCAGGTCAGAAAAGGACTCAAGAGATTTTGTCACACTATTTCGGATGGTGCAGTTTAAGATTTATAAATTGCTTATTTTTATAAGTTTTTATTTAATATTTTTCGACCATGGTTGACCATGGGTAAATAAAACTGCAGAAAATGAAATTGTGGATAAGAGCAGACTGCTGTATTCAGAAGTGGTCTATCCATCCATTTATAGAGCACCTATCACTTGCAAAATATTGGGTTAAATGGGGATACAAACATGAAGATAGTTAACTATGACCCAGAGAGAAGGAAATGGGGTTAATACAAGGAAAAACTAAAATGGATGGCAATGAGAATTTACTTGGTCTTTGAAGAACCAGTAGGGTCATGGTTATCCAGAAAGAACAGGAAGGCATTTTATCGGAGGGAACAGCATAAGCAAAGGGGCTGAGGCATAGATGCAAATGGCTGGAGAGAGAAGCCTCTGTTACATGGATCACCAAGCCTTTTAAAAACAAAACAAGCACAAAGAAAAAATCATGCAGAAGAAGTAGAGCCAGAACCAACCTAAATCTTTCCTTAGAGCCCTCATGAAAAAGTCATAGTTTAAAAAAATGTAATGGTTTCCTTCTCTTTTCCTTACCTACTGTGACATAGGCCTTTCAGAGGTACCTGTAGCACTCCCTGCCATGGGTGTGCCCTCTCCCCCAAGTACTCAGGGCTCCCACACAGGCCTTCAGCATCTTTCACTTGTGACCTGGTCTGAGGACCTTGGGCTGTCAAGCAGTATAGGCAGGAAATGTATAGGATTTAATGCTTGCAGTATCCAAGAAGGGGAGGGAGTTGGAAAGTAAATGCACCAGCTTCCTGCACCTCATGGTAACCTGATCATTCATACATCTCTTGTTTATCTCCCTTATATTTTTTATTACCTCCCTTCACTTTCCTGCTGCAATCCCCTACTTTCTTTTTTTGGAATCACCTTCCAAATAAACTACAGGCACTTATATTCTTTTTCTCAAGATGAACTTGTTAGGGAGGATAACCTAAGACAGCATTGCCTAAGCTACTGGGGGTACCCAGAGCAGCAGAGCTAATGAACTCACTTGGGAAGAGTTGGGGCTGGTTCCAGGCAAGGCAGCAGAATCCAACCTGATTCTAGTAAATGGTTCAAGGTGTGTTTCTGTTGGTCTTTTGACTTTGCTTGTTTAGTTAGTTGTATTTTAATGAGGGTGAAATTAGTTAATTCATATAAAGAGTTTAAACAAAGGCCTGGCACATAAATATTAGCCATGGAGGGAGAAGAAGAGGAAGAGAGACATTGGTATGCAAGAGAAACATAGATCAGTTGCCTCTCGCACACCCCCAACCAAGGACCTGGCTTGCAACCCAGGCATGTGTCCTGACTGGAAATTGAACCAAGACCTCTGGATTGGCAGGCCAGTGCTCAACCCACTGAGCCACACCAGCCAGGGCTTTCGTCTTATTTTTGTGAGAGCATGCTTACTAGAAGAGGAAGACCCAAAACACAACAGAGATGTAAGAAGGAGGGGTAGCCATATGGGCTCATTATCATCTTCTACCTCCATGGCACAGATTCCAAAAGCCAGCCTTTCTCCCTGTAGATGAAACTCCTCTTCTTACTCAGAGTCTTTGCTGAATATGGAACTCACCTTGTGTGACAAGCCATGGTTGCCTTGTTAACTGTAACATAATGTAAGCACCAACCTCATGCACTTGTGCCTTGTCAAATTCACAGTGAGAAGAAGGAGTTGGA
>PVKM010014951.1:0-28446 GCA_004027735.1 Carollia perspicillata | reverse complement strand
GAAGGTCGCGAGGGGGTAAGGCGTTGGTGATGAGAGACAGGATAACCACGCAACTCAAAGGACGGTGAAATTCTGCTCTGCTTCAATTGTGTAGCAAGCAATGTTTTATACTTTCATTTTTGGCATAGGTTGATATTTGTGGTTACAGTTGATTATAGAAGCGGAAAACCCAAAACCTGGATACAAATTTCATTCATCTGACAACCTTTACAAATATTATCGCAGAAAAGAACCTATTGGCCTTAAGGGTGATAAACAATTTAGTAGGTTCTTTTTCCACATGGTTAGTCTACTCCGGACAACATCTTTTGTACCCTGTGATTAACTGTCTGAGGATATGGTACAGGAGCAGGGGGTATTTCAAATAATTCTGCTTGTTGTCATTAATCTATGACGTTTTTGATTGAAACAGTTGGGGGAAGTTTCTTACTCAGATTTATTAGTTATTGAAACATCCTGGACAAGCACTAGTGGGCAGAGGGGAACTCGGCATTCCTTCAGAACTTCTCTCATTATTATTATTGAACATTAACGTACTCTGAGCTGTGTTTTTGTACATGTCTCATGTTAGTCAGACTCAGAATGAAAAACAAAAACTGTTCCTGAACAGTGGGACTATCCGCTGGATAGCTCTTTCTTTTTGAGCTAACGTTTTATATCTAGGTCTTGGGGTTATGCTTTGTACAGATAGCTCAGGTTTTGTGGTAGCTGTAGGGCTATTTTTGCCAGGAATTCTAGGGGTTTCTGCAGGGGACATGGTCTTTTCTTCCCTCTGCAATTTCCCCGTAGGAATGGGATTTTCAATGGGAATTTCTCCCTCTACCTCCTCTCTGGGTGTCCAGATCTTGGGAATCAGCAAGCATAGTATCGAGTCACTAATGACTGCCAAAAAGAGATCTGCCCTCCTCTCCCCCTTTGTCATGCCACGTCCTTTCCTTAGAAGGTCGTCTCTCTGAGCTCGTTCCTTCTCATGTCCGGACTCTGTCGTGCAACCTGTGAAGGTGAGGACGTGGCACCCAAGACCAAAGGGAGCACAGTGAGCACAGGCCAAGGTTCTGCCCATCCTCGCCTTGTGGCTTTGCGGAAGTCATGGAGCCTTGCCAGCCTTAGTTGTCATTTATCTTTAAGACAGGGGTAACAGTGTCAGCCTCGTGCAGAGGGTTGGGGTACAGTACTGGTGGTACTGGGCCAGTTTTCAGTGATTGTTAGTTTCTTCCGCCATCCTCTCCCTCCTCCTATATCTACACTTTGAGTCATTCCTCTGTGTTAGGTGTTGCAAATCTTTTTTTTTAGGAGGAGAAATAATTTTTCATCTCTGCAAAGCTGTGAGAATCCTGGTAGACGTGGTTCCATGGGAGGGGAAGGCTGGGTGGAAGGATAGTGAAGACCTGATGTGTATGTCCCTGAGTCTTGGTTTTAGATGTTGAACAGAATTCTTGGGTCACTTGGAAGGTGCGGGAAACAGGGCATGTGGGCCGTCCAGGTCCTTCAACTTTCTCCCTTTTCCTTCAACCAAATCCATTTCTCATAGCTCCCCAGGGTGCTTTCTGCCTGAACCCAGCATATTTGCTGTGTGCTGGGCGGGACTCACACAGTTCACAGCCCCTGTGGTTTTGCGAGAGGGAAACATCCATTGTTGCCTCTCCTATATACTCTGACGGGGACCGAACCCACAGCCCATGCACGTGCCCTGACCAGAAATCATACCTGCTATAGGGAACCACTCCACTGGATGTGGAAACATAGCTCAACAACACCCACGTGGAAAACCGGGGTTGGGGGGTGAGTCGGCACGCAGGACCACACCTATGAAGAAGTTCTCCCGTGGGAATCAGGCCTGCATTGTACCTAGGCTGCTTTGTGACTTGCTCCTGCTAAAACTCTCTCACCCTGAGTTCAGGCAGTGAGCGCTTACTGCATATCTTTAAAGTAATTCCTGAAGTCTGTGCTAATTCTCCCAAGGACTGAAGTGTAAGCAGACCTGTTACTCTTGTCCCCTTGCATTTGCAACATTTTTCAGCAGACTGAATTTAGGAGTTTGGGTCATGGCAGCCCTTGGGTTCCTCCTTGTCTCAATCCTTATGTGTGCTTTATGATGTATATGGAAGTTGTTTTCTTGTGATTGCATTCGGGAACAGCAAATAGTAGGTTTGACAGCCTAACAGCTACAATTGACTTCAAAAACAAAAAAGAGGGAGATGTTGGGAACTGCCTTGCCTGGTTTCAGAAGCTGTAACCCCCCCGCGCATGGCTAAGGCTAAGTGATCGACCTTCAGACCATAAACCACTGAGGAGACGAAGCTTATCTCCCTGGCAAGAGCACCGCCTCTGCCCACTTTAGTTCACCCTGCCTGGCCCCCAGTGCTTGATCGGTTAGCCAATGACGGGTAAGATTCCCCAAGGAGGGAAAGACCTAAGACAGGCCTGATCACGTGGAGGCCCCAGGGAAGGACTTGGGGGGCTACAGCAAAAGGGGGTGATGGACCCTCGCCCCTCAGCTTTGACATTGCCTGAGTCCTCATTCTGTCTAGGAGAAGTCTCCTAATCTTTTGGCCTTACTTCCCCTGCCTGACTTAAGCCTGAAACAATGGCAGAGGGCGGTGTAGCCCTGTGTTGGAAAGGGCGGTTCCCTGGGTGATCAGGCCTGAGAAAGAACACATAAAATCCTACGAAACCTGCTTTGCTAAGAATGCTGTCAATTAAATGATAAGGGTCCGAGCAGGAAATAAGTTTGTTTCCCAAAGTTTCGTAGCCCTTTAGCCAACAGACCCTGACTCAGAATAGGCCCTCGTAGTTCTTTGTACGCTATCTACTGTTTGATCCTTACTGCCTGACAATGATTAATGAACTTCACCTGTATTCCCGTGCAAATTGAAACCCAATAAAGACCTGTCAAGGCAAGGGTCGGGGCGCTCCCCACTTAAGGGAGTAGTTGTGCTGTCCCTTTTCCTCCACAGGACTTGGTAGTCCGTGTGAATGTCTTGTTTCTCATCCATAACACTGAGGACACTGCGGGCCAGTGTCAGCATCAACCTGTGACCCTCCAGTCCCTGGGATGATGCTCCAACCACCTGAGCCACATTAGCCAGGGCTGATTTTTTAAAATTTCTTATTATCCACCTATGAAAAAAGTCCGGACGATTTCTTGTACAATAGCTAGGAAACTGTAAGTGCTAGGAACCTGGAAGTCACACCTGGCTGCAGTTGAGAGGTAAGGGCAGGAGATGGGGAATGGAGGCACGAATCCCGACCTTATAAATCAAGGGGCCAAGAGATCTTGTCTACCAAGGATGGAATGTGAAATAAAGGAGTATGTTATTCCAAGTTACAAAGGCAACCAGTGCATATACAAAGTAACAAGAAAACTGTTTAGGAGGACTTGGGGAGGTGAAAGCGCAAATCTTCACCTACCAAACGGGAAAACCAAGACATGGCTGAATAAGTATATTGTTGAGAAGTAAATAACAGAAGAAGATAAAACAGAAATGGCTGAAATAGTTCAAAATGATTCCCTTTGGACTTGAATAGACATTTGTCCAAAGAAGATACACAAATGGCCAGTGAGCACATGAAAAGATGCTCAACGTTACTAGTCACTAGGGAAATGCAAATCCAAACCGCAGATACCACCGCACACCCACTAGGATGGCTATTCGGAAGGGCAGAAAACGACCAATGGGCATGAGGATGTGGAGAAATTGGGGCGCTTGTGCGCTGTGTTGGTAAGGAATGTGGAATGGTACAGGCGCTGCGGAACACAACGTGGCAGTTCCTCAAAAAATTAAAAACAGAATTCACCACCTGATCTAGCAATTCCGCTTTGGGGTATGGACCTAAAAGAATGGAAGGTAGGAACTCACGCAGACATTTGTACAACAGTATTCGTAGCAATACT
The DNA here is from genome assembly GCA_004027735.1 of Carollia perspicillata. Classification (NCBI taxonomy): domain Eukaryota; kingdom Metazoa; phylum Chordata; class Mammalia; order Chiroptera; family Phyllostomidae; genus Carollia; species Carollia perspicillata. The sequence continues at coordinate 24,551 of PVKM010014951.1, read as the reverse complement.
ATTAACAAGAGATGACAAACAGCCATGGCTGGGTAGCTCAGTTGGTTGCAGCATTGCCCCAATAAGCCAAGGTCGCAGGTTCGATCTCCGGTCAGAGCATACACAAGGAGCAACCAGTGAATGCGATGTTTCTCTCTTTCTCTCCTTCCTTCTCTCTAAAATCAATAAAATAAAAATAAATAAATAAATAAAAGATAGCCCTGGCTGGTGTGGCTCAGTGGATTGAGCACTGGCTTGCAGACCAACATTTTGCTGGTTTGATTCCCAGTCAGGGCTCATGGCCGGGTTGTGGGCCGGGTCCCCGGTTGGGGGCACAGAAGAGGCGACCTATCGATGTTTCTCTCCCTCTCTTTCTCCCTACTTTCCTCTCTCTCTGAAAAAAAGAAAGAAAGAAAAAAGAAATAAAAGACAACCCAGATGCTCTTCAATGAATGGACAAACAAAATATGGTATACAGGGCAGGGCAAAAGTAGGTTTACAGTTGTATGTGAAGCACAATTTATTCTCGTATTATTATGTATTAAATATTGTGTTATTTTCTTTTTTTTAAGATTTTATTTATTTTTAGACAGAGGGGAAGGGAGGGAGAAAGAGAGGGAAGAGAAACATCATTGTGTGGTTGCCTCTTGCACACTTCCTACTAGGGACCTGGCCTGCAACCCAGGCATGTGCCCTGACTGGGAATCGAACCGGTAACCCTTTGGTTCACAGGTTGGCACTCAATCCACTGAGCCACACCAGCCCGGGCTAATTATTGTGTTATTTTCAATATGGAGAACTGCAAACCTCCTTTTGTCCCATCCTGTATACACAAAATAGAATATTACTCAGCCTTAAAAGGAAGACAATCCTGACACCTGCTACAACAGCAATGATCTTTGAAAGCACTATGACACAAAAGTGAAATAAGCCAGAGAGAAAAGGATGAACGCATTGTGTGGTCCCACTTCCACGAGGGAGCTAGAGTGGCCACATTTGCAGAGACAGGCGGCAGGGGCTGCCGGGAGGGCGAGTGGGGACTCACGGCCACGTGTGCCTGCAGAGGTTTCGTTTGCGAGGGTGGGAAAGTTCTGGAGCCGGCTGGTCGCACAGCAGTGTGAAGGGACTTAATGCCACCGAAGATGTTTTAAATGCTAGATTTTACTTATATCTGTTTTACCTCAATAACAGAAAATGGCTCTCTAAACAGGGCTGGGGAGGCATCCGGATGAGCACCACTGACTGCATGCAGGGACTAGTGTGTTTTGTGAGGTTTCGGCCCTACACCAATGAGGGCAAAGGGCTCGCACACGCCTGCAGTCAGCCTCGGAGTCAGGCCTGGGAAGAGTCCAGGCTCCTCTTTCTCTCAATGACCTGAAGCCAATCTCCTCCCTCCGATCTCATTTTTCATAGCTCTGTTGTAATTGACTGTTTCTACATAGTGTATGAAAAACATCCCTTTTACTTTTTTGTACGTTTTTTAAGTTGATTTTTTGTCAGAAAGACAGAGAGAAACATTGATTTGTTGTTCCACTTATTTATGCATTCACTGGTTGATTCTTGTACGTGCCCCGACCAGGGATTGAACCGACGACCTTTGGTGTTTTGAGATGAAGCTCTCACCAAATGAGCCACCTGGCCAGGGTGAAAAACATCCCTTTTAAAGAATTTTCTTCACTGTATGTCTGAGAAGGGAGCGATGTAATAAGACAGACACATGGCGGTTATGAAGGACAGGTGGGGGGGACAAAAAGAGACTGCTGACAGCCACATAAAGAGAGTAGAGGGAGACGAGGGAGGGACTTGTAATTTTGAAAGAAGAGGTGACAGTGACTTGGAATATAATACTTCTATTTTGCCAATGAGATCCAATACCAAAAGAAAACCAAACGGTAGCCAATACCGAAGTAAAAAAGACTAATAAAAATTGTTCTAAAAACGAATGTTTCTGACTTTCAAATGGAAAGTGAAACTAAGGAATGTGTTCTGAACTGCTGCACAAGTGCCATTGTTTTGATCACAGCTAATGACCGGTGGCAGACACAGGCAGGTGCCATCTCAAACAAGCAGCGTTTTCTTGCTGACCAGCCCCGCGTTGAAACACGAAATAAGCTGCAGTCCCAGCAGCTGCCAAAAGGTGCGAAAGCCTCGCTTTCAGAAAGAATGTGGGACAAAGATCTTTCTTTGGATGATTTCATTTTTAACTTGAGTCCAAGTCAAGAGCTAAAGTTAACTGGAAAGTCGTGGATAAAGGCCCAGTGTCTTGATAAATCAGAACGAATCTTATTTATCTTCCTTTCCTCACTCATGGTTTAAGACATTCATTGATTGCCGACTTAATACCAGGCGCAATGCTGGGTGCTTCGTCTGGAGACAAGAATGAGACAGGACATCTGCCCTCAGGGAGCTCGCTGTCTAGGAGAGGACACCAACCCTGAGACTGACGGTGGCAGGCAGTATGACCAATGCGTAGGAGAGGGGGCCCAGGGGACAGGCACCTACCCTAGGCATGTTGCAGAAGTTCTCCCAGTCCAGAGAAAGGAGCAGTGTATGAGTTTCCTATTGTTGCTGGAATAAATTACACAAATTCAGTGGCTTAAACGGCAAAAGTTTATCAGCTTACAGTTCGAGAGATTAGAAGAAGTGAGTCTTATGAGACTAAACTCCAAGAAGTCTTGGCAGGGCTGTTTCTGCTTAGAGGCTCCAGGGCAGACTTGTTCTTTGTGTCTCTCAGGTCAGGTAGTCCTTGGCTTGTGGCCACAGAACTGCCATCTCTCCCTCCCAGGTCACACTGTCTCCTCTTCTGTGTCCAAGTTCCCTCTGCCTTTCTTTTCTTTCTTTCTTTCTTTCTTTTTTTTTTAAAAAAAGCTTTTATTTATTTTTAGAGAAGGGAAAAGGAGGGAGAAAGAGAGGGAGAGAAATATCGATGTGAGAGAAAGAGCAGTTGACTGTGTCTCATACACCTCCAACTGGGGAGCTGGCCTGCAATCCAGGCATGTGTCCCGACTGGGAATTGAACCAGTGACCACTTGGTTCACAGGCCAGTGCTCAATCCACCGCAGCATAACAGCCAGGGCCTCTGCCTTTCTTATAAGGACACTTGGGATTGCATTCGGGCCACCTGGATAATCCCAGGCAATCTCTCCGTCTTGAGATCCTTAACTTAATTACATTCTGATTTATTCAGCCATTTCCCTTTTGGATTTCCCTTAAATGCAATCTTAATTATATATTAAGGACTCGTATACATTTGTATCTGTTTCCAAACTGTTTATGTTGTTCCACTGACACCTGCCTATGACAATGCTAGACGTTTTGAATTTTATTATAAGGTCTAATATCTGGTTGGGCGGGAGGACCCTTGTGGCAATTTTTTTTCCTATTTCATGAAGTGGTAGCAATTATTGTACATTTATCCTTCCATATTAATTTGATTCCCCCTCTAATATTCATTTCAAGACCATTTTTACCTCGTTCTAAAAACAAAACAGGGCGTGTGTGAGCTCTTGTTTCCAAGCATTTGTCATCAGTTTTAGCTCAAATAAACTCATTCAAAAAAAAAAAAAAAAACAGAGCAAAAATCTTGTTAGGGTTTCTAATTGTAATTGCTTTAAATATGAAGCTTATTTGGGTGTGGACTGATTTACAGGAACATGCATATTACTTTACACGTGAACTTATTTAAAGCAAACACATAAATTTGGTTTAAGTAAACTCTATAACTAGAGATCATTTGTTTTAAAAAGTACATTGGGGACTCCCATCTTCAAGGGCGCTGGAGTCTGCCTTTATTTCAACCCGCCTCTGGCCGTGATGACAACCCACGAACGGAGCCAGCTGCCCTCAGGAAGTTTGGCTCAGGCCGCAGAGTGCTATTTGGCCCTTCATGAGTCTCTCTGTGGGTCCCTGACACACGTTCCCATTTGATTACCCCCATTTCACAGAGGGAGACACAGGAGAGGTGGAGTGACTTGCCAAGATCACACTAGAGCTGGCAGACGCAATGAGGCCTGGTGCCCAAGGTTTGACCAAGAACAGCTGCTTCTTATCCTGGTCCTGATCTGGGGCTTCTCAGGCTCCCTCACACAGTGTCATTGTGCAGGCGCCAGGGGCCACTGGGCGTGGGGGCCGCACCACCGAGCCAGGCTCTCATCCCCAAGGAAAAGGCTGCCAACAGATGGCAGGCTTCACTTTCTCACGAATACACAATTGACAGCCTTAGGGATGTGAAACAATCTTTCCCAAAGTGAATAGCTGCCGTCAATTCCTCGCTTTACAGCCTCGCTTCTCTGGGCTGAGTGTCTCTTCTTGTCTGACTCTGAGCCATTCTTCAAAGCCCAACTTAAATGCCACCTCCTTTGTGGGGCCTTTTCTGGTTTCTTCTTTCTTCCAAGGCTCCTCCTACCTGCCATGGTGGGTATGACCCACCTTTCTTCAAAAGCATTTACTTACTCACTGTGACTGTCCTTAAACAGTTAAGTAAATGACCTTTCTGAGCCCCAATTACTTCCTTTGTAAAACGGAGATAATATTTGCCATATACGGCTGCTGTGATTTAAGAGAAATAACACATGGTAATCAGGACACAAAGTGACGTTGTCACGTATATTTGTACAGCCTTGAACATTTACACCCAAATTTCATCTGTATGTGTTAGAGCCCTTGCTCTTTCTGCCTTCCACAGCAGTTATTTGTGTCACCTGCGGGCTCCTGTGGGCGGGGATGAGGGAAAACAGGGTGTAGGGAAAAGAAACAGGATTTGGAATCAAAAGCTCTGGGTCTGCCCCTCAACCAGCTGCATGACTAAGGACAAGGTATTCCTCCTCCTCCCTGACTTTCTTCCTTCGTAGAAAGGAGATACACAATAATATGTCCCACAGTCTTTAATGTACATTAAAATAAGATGTACATCGAAATAAGATAATGGATGCTACAGGGTTTAGAGATTGCCAAGGGCTAATGTCTTACCACCCAGTTGCCCTTGTCTATTTCCCAAAGCTCAACACAGTGACTCTCCGGGGGCAGGAGGGGGGTGCACGAGAATTTATTAAATGAGTAGACCTTTGCACTGACTTTATTTGGTCTTCACACTTCCCCTCTGAGATAAGTCTTAATATTCCCACTTCAAAGATGAGAAAACTGAGGTTTGGGGTGGGTAAAGTGCTTCATTCATCCACTCAACAGACACCTGAATGAGCAACTATCACGCATCAGACACTCGGATAGTGGGGATACAAAGACAAAACCCCTGCCCCTCACAATCCAGAGTGGAGGAAAGGCACACAAAGATACATGTAACACAAGACAGATTGCGAATCATAGCTAATATTTATTGGGCTCTTACTAAGTGCCAGTGCAAACTCTTCCTGTGTTTCACTCATTTGGCCCTTCCCAAACAGGCATTATTATATATTCACAGATTAGGCATGGTGGATTGCTTAAGGTATCAAAAGTACCAAGGGGCAGAGCCAAGATTAATACCCAGTTGGCCTAGTGACAGAAGCCCTACCTTAGTCACCAAGCTCTACCACCTCCGACACTAAGGAGGCACATAGGACGTCGTCAGAGCCCCAGGGCGGGGCCCCTAACTCAGTCTGGGCTTCACTGGGTGGTTGGGGAGATTTCCTGAAGGACTGGGGGAGTGAGCTAAGCAGAGGTGTGCGGAGAAGGCGGGCCCTTGCGGGACAGAGAAGGGTGAGGAGGCCACCTGCTGGAGCTCTGCGCCGCATCCCAGGCAGGAACCCGGGCTTGTGAGGAGGCTGCAGAAGAAGGCAGGGCCCTGGGTGGAAGGGAGGTGATTCATACCCACGAGGTAGCTGAGGTTTGAAGGGCCCTGGCTAGATTTTTAGAAGCATCCTCTGGGCAGCTGGGTAAAGGTAGATGAGAAGAAGACAGATTCAGAGTAATTCCGACCCCAAGTTGCTGGCTGCTCGGACAAGGTCTGGGGCGGTTAGGAGGGGATAAGGGGCATTCAGAGGTTGAATTTTCCGGATAATTTGGAGATTGTTAAATAGAGGAGAGGGAGCACTTTTGAAGGACATTTGCGGCTCCTAGTCCAGGGGAATAGGGGTGATCTCATGAGGTCAGTTTTGGATGCAGCCCAGGCCCTCCGGCTTCCATTCCCTTGCCCTTTGGCCCCCTTGGCTGGGTCAGCGATGTTGTCCGTGGGCGTGCCCCGGAGTCACCAGGGAACGCGGATGCCCCGCCTCTCCGGTGTTGGTGGCGACTGCAGTGCGCCGCCCTAGGCGCGAGAGGGCGCCCCCGCAGCGGCCAGGGCCACTCTGGCCCTGCCCGTCTCAGTGGCCGCGGAAGGTGACGTGGACACGGAAGTGGTCGTCGTCGTCGCGGCGGCACCGGTGGGAGCAGGGCGCGGGGATCGGAGTGCGGCCGGTCGGGCGGCGGAGCGGCGGAGGTCTCGCACCTGGGGCAGCGGAGGACGCAGACTTGGTCGGTTGGGTGCAAGTCCGCTGAACCGAGGAGCAGCTTCTCAGGCATCTCCTGCAGGTCGGAGCCCCGGAGCCAGGACCCGCTCAGCCGGCGTCACCATGACCAAGGCCGGTAGCAAGGGCGGGAATCTCCGCGACAAGCTGGACGGCAACGAGCTGGACCTGAGCCTCAGCGACTTGAATGAGGTCCCGGTCAAGGAGCTGGTCAGTACAGTCGCGCGAGGCCCAGGCGTCCCCCCGCGACTGGTGCTGGCCCTTGCGTGGGCTGCTTCCTTTTTCATTCCTGTTTTCACGTCTTAAAATAAGGTGGGGGAGAGTGAGACTAAGTCCCCGGGGAGGCTGCGTCCGGCCCCAGCGTTCTTCCTGGGATGTACACGTGTCACTTTGGCGCAGTTCCAGAAGAAGGGGTCGGTCGGAGCCGCTTGTCTGGTGTTGGGCTTTGTACAGGCCAAGAGTGAATCTCCCCGCGTCCCATATGGGGTTTTTTCACAGCGCCCCGCTCGGTGTTCGATCCCAGGTAGGAGTCCACGGAGCAGTTGCTGGATGTATTCGGAGAATGAATGAACAAATGAATGAATGACTAGGTCTGAGAGGTAGGCGTCCGGGTAAACCGGGGTGTGGCCCAGAACCCGGCTTCCCTAGGAAGCCACCAATCCCCGTTGGCCACCTCAGCCCGGAGACGTCCTTCCTTAAAGAAGGTGAGGTCTCAGTGCTTGGTTGGCAAGGTCTCTTGTACCGGAATCCCGGGGTCCATCCCTCCAAACCCTCTTCTCCCACAGTCCCACCCAGGAAACAGAGGCCTGTGGCCCTTGGGAGAATTCACAGCTAGTGGCCAAAGCGGAGTGAGATCTTCACCCCTGCTTTCCCCATGAGGGTCCCCACCTGCGCCCTCCTGGATGGCCTCACTTTGGGTGAGGTAGACTTTTCCCACTGCCTTTGGCACTTGACCCAGTCTATCCTTCGCCTTGGCTATGTAGTATGGAGGTTAGCACTGGATTCCCAGTCATTCTGTCAACTCCATTGTTTAAGAGCTGACTGTCCTTGGCAAGCTAGTTAACTTTTACGCCTAGATTTCTTCATTTATAAAATGGTGATGATAGTTCCCATCTCATAGAGGTTGTGAGGATTCAGTAAGATTGTAATGTGAAATATTTCGCTGGTAGCAAATGCCGATACATGGAGCTGTCAGAATGGCTTTCTTCCCACTGCAATATCTAAAACATTTCTAGGTGGTCAGGCTTTATTCCTGGGACTTCCTGACCATTGGAAAGTGTAGCTTGGCCCAGGGACCTTAACTGAGTATTTGGCTTCCTCCCCACCCCAGGAAGAGGGCCAGCCTTGTTTCCACCCGGGCTTAGGCCTGCTGTCCGAAACCGTTCGCTCCAGGCATCTGGTCAGCACGGCGTTGCCCCTGGGGAGAAAAAGTGTCGGTTTTGCTGAGCTCTGAGTCCTGACACCAGGGAGAATGGCGATGGGCAGAGGGGGCCTTGCTTTCGCTCTGACACTCATTCATTCGTTTATTCGATCAGTCATGAATCAGCCATCATGTATATCGAGTGCCCACAAGGTCCAAACTAGGGAATGTGGAAATTGCAAAGCTATATTAGACACACTCCCTGCCCTGAAACCTAATAAGGAAGGGTGCTAAAGAAAATGTTAGAAGTGCGAGGGAGAATTTCTAAGAATCTGTTTTCTTTCCTTGGCTGTTCCACAGCCAAACCCCTGTCCTTTGCATTCTTCTCTCCGTTGTGGTTGACCGGCTCATTTTCCCTCTCCCATCCCTAGGGGCGTTATACTTCAGTGTCTTTTTTGAAGGCCTTTCCTAATCATGGGAACTGGTAAATGCTTCCTTAGCAGATGTCACTGAGTCACTCCATGTGTTGATTCGACGTTTTGTTCTCATTCCCTTTCCTAGGCTGCCCTTCCAAAGGCCACCATACTGGATCTGTCCTGCAACAAGCTGACTACTCTACCGGTAAGACGGACAAGCAAGCACAATCCCCGCTAGAGCCCCGATGCTTCAACTTCCTGTGTGGGGGAGTTGTGTCATAAGGCATAATTTTAGGGTAGGCTGTAGGCAGGCTTCAGTTGCATCTGAACATGTTGGGGACAGAGCAGGGTGGTCCGTCTCCTGGGAAGGGAAGCACAGGTAGGGGCCGCATTCTTTAGAATAGTGGGGAAGTCAGGCAAAAGAAAACTAAAGTCAACGACGGGATGCTGGCTGAGTCGCTTACTGGGCTTGTCTTATTTTCTGCCTTATTTTATTAGTTGGAAACTAGTTTACCTCCCTATTGCATAGAGGAGGCCAGAGACCTTTGTAAACTGCTCTGCATTTCAGGGAGAATTCCGTTTCTTAACAGCCTCCTTGCGCATCGTTTGATGGGGAACAGGAAAAAGTGTGATTTTTACAGGGCTTCTGTATCCTTATCCTTTCGATCTTTAATTACTTGAGATACTTTTTTTGTTCAGCACATTCAGTCTACGGTCAAATCCTTTTGGTTTTTCTGTACCAATTCTCCTTTTGCTCCACCTGTGTAGGCGCCGGAGTCGCTCATCCCTTCAGCCTCTCCTGGGGAGTGGAGGCTCTCTCCTCCACAGCAGTGCTCCTTCACAGTCAGGCCTGACTGTGTTGTCACTGTCGCCTTTCCCCTTCATTACCCTGGCCACGTCACTCCTTGCCATTCTCTGCTGGGCTGTGGCCCAGGAACTGAGTCTCAGAAGTTGGTGGTTTCTTCACTGGGTCCTTAGTCCATGCCCGGTATTCACCTGGACCTCACTCACTGTCATAGCGTCGCCCACAGCTCTTCAGGGCCACGTCTACCACTGAAAAAGGCATCTGAGATCCCACTTCTTCCGGGAGGGAGTCTGTGCCTAACGAGAGAAGGGCAGCAGTCCCCAGCCGCCCGACGCCTGCTGTGCACTCCGTCAGGTGGCCACTCCGCGCTCCCAAGTGTCCTTCTCAGTCTGAGTTCAGTTGTCTTGCCTTCCTGTGCAGTGCAGATCCCCTGGCGTTTGTAAGTCCCCAGAGAACAGGAACAGTGCCTCGTTAGCTGAAGCTGGCACGTCACCTCAGATTGGAGCTGAGAGAGGCTTAGTGACGAGAGGGGTGTCTTGGCCTGTGCTGAAGAAGAGCCAGGGTATGGGTAGGGTGGGCCTCAGCCCATTCCGTCAGTCACGTAAAGGACACTCGTGGGCACCTGTGCTGGGTGCGACAGAAATAACGGTAGCACCGGTTAGTCAGGGGTGCTTGATCTTTTTAGGACAATGGTTGGTCTCGTTGTGTTTTGGCAGCTCCTGTGGAAGGGTGGCGTGGGAGAACAGAGCGGGTCCCCGGTCGCTCCAGTAACAGCGTGGGGGATAGGTGAGGGGGGAGCTGTGGTGAAGGAACCCACACTCACCTTGTGCCTCCTTCGTGCTCAGCCCTTTTGCAGACGCGTCTCACTGTTTACCACCGAGGGTGGGGTTTGTTGTGTTCATTGTCACCTGAGGTGGAATAGCTGGTAAAATGTAGAGTCAGGATTTACACATAGGGGCCTCCGACCTGGGGGCTCTGGGACCGCCCCGTCAAGGTGTGTGAGCCCCAGGCCCAGATGTTCTCTCCTCGGGTCCTTCCTAGTCGGACTTCTGCAGCCTCACTCACCTGGTGAAGCTGGACCTGAGTAAGAACAAGCTGCAGCAGCTGCCGGCTGACTTTGGCCGTCTGGTCAACCTCCAGCACCTGGACCTCCTCAACAACAAACTGGTCACCCTGCCTGTCAGCTTCGCTCAGCTCAAGGTAACGATTTATGGCCTGATGTTCACAGCCTGGCGTGGCCAAGGGCTCAGGGCCTCGTGGAGCACGGCTTTCCCTACAGCTGGGACGCGCAGGGGCTCTCTTCCTACTCATTTGGTTTCTCTCGGAAGGACCCTGTGTGGGAACTTAGGCTTAGCCAGCCTCTCTGTCCCTTTAGAGCCTGAAGTGGCTGGACCTGAAGGATAACCCCCTGGACCCTGTCCTGGCCAAAGTGGCGGGGGACTGCTTGGATGAGAAGCAGTGTAAGCAGTGTGCCAGCAAGGTAAGCACGGAGCTCCCCGTGTCACCCTCACGTACTCTCCTGGGCCTTGCCTCTGCCTCCTCCTCTTTTCCCTCTGAAGGCATCGTCACTGCGTGTTGATGAAAGCGCTAGGGTCTCAGTGATACGCGTCTACCGTGAACCTGGCAAGCAAAGGGACCTCGTGCCTATGTTTACTTTGCAAGTAGTAGAACAGCACCATCTCTGCTCTGCTGCGGGACTTCGGTTCTTAAGGAACCAGGACCTCCCAAGGTCCAGCATTTCACTGTCCAGTGTTATCTGAATGGGACAAGAGGGTTATGGGCTGCGGCCTTTCTGAGTCACAGCTATTGTAGGAATTTTGGTAATAAAGGTGCTGGTGAATATTTGTGAGTTTAGAGCTATAAGCAGACATATCCTTTGCAGATCTGGCATTTGATTTCAGTCCAGTCATTTGACATCGTGAGGAAATAGAGGCAGCACGGAAGGCAGACATTGCCAATAACCTTGAAGGGGCCACACGAGGCCTGTAAGAACAGTCCTAGACCCACCTCTCCTCTCAGACTCCCAGCTGTGGTCACTTTTTCCCACCGGCTTTAGAATGGATTGCTGCTGCTTCAGCTGAGCACCAGATGACTCGGGCTATGTTTAGAGGCCATGGTGAACGAAAAGGACTTAACTTTAAATCTAGAATTAATGTAAGCGAAACGTGTGTACAATGGGTCTCCGTACGACTCAAGAGTAATGGCCCTTCTCTTCTTATCATTAGCTCAGGGCTTCTTTGATAGTCCCATCAGCCATACCACCTGTTGTCACAGGAAACCAACGACAAAGCCAAGACAGCCAAACAGCCAAGGCGACAGTTTGCCCTTAGCCCGGGAACAGTGCCGGCGGTCAGGAAAACCCTGTTCTGAAAACATGGCACGTCAGGAGCGATGTGTGTTTCAGAGACCACGGTAGCTGCCACGGGCCACTCTCTCTTCGCCCCGCACGCTTTCTGTGCTTCAAAGCCCTCGAGACCCTGGGCAGCGGGCATTCACATCTCCAACACGATAAACCTTCCCGGTGCATGGGCCTTTCACTTGTCCATGTGTTCGTTCAACAAGTAGTGCCCTGAACCATATGAAATTGCTAATGTTTTGTAGTTTGTGACTTGTGCAAATGATTTTTATGGAGCGCAAAGGTCTTTAGCCATACTGACACATACCTTCCAGACAAAGCCCCAGCAGCTCAATGCATTGTGGGTGTGGTCACGATAGCCACGTCACCAGCCCTGCTGCACCTGGGCTCTCTCCCACGGCGCACCTGCAGGCACGGCAGTGGGGTGGCGAGGGTCCGTCAGAATGAGGTCACTCATCTCCAGGAGCTAGTTTAGGTCTCATCTCCTATGTTCATGGGTTAGTCCTAGAAACTGATCAGCTTGGTACATAGTAAAGCACCTGTTAAAAATAATTTGTCAGTTCAGCAGTGTTCCTCAGGCACTTACTGTGTGCTGTGGACTGGGAGAGGTAGACAGAGTCTACCCTTGAGGACTTTCAGTCTAGACTGGAGGAGTCTCTCCCATTTCTGGACTGGCTGTGTTTTTGCATAAGTAACTCCTGATGTAGGGGAAAAGGGCATCTCTTAAACCTCCCAGCTTGTTACGTAGTCGGCCGTACACTCCCTAAAACCAACGCGTGGTCAGTGCTTATTGAAAATTCAGAGTTCGGAGTGACATGGGGACTTTGAACTTGGGCTGCCTATCTCCATCATGCTTTCCCTTCATCCAGATCCTGTAACTCCTTGTTGAAAAGCCGATTTTTAGGAAACTTGACTCCCTTCCGAGAGGTTAGACTCCTGCGTTACAGGACAGGGTTCCTTGTGCCTTCAAACTAGGCTCTTGGAAGGAGCCGCTTTTGCAGGTCTGCCCCGAGCCCTCTCGCGATGGGTGCAGATGTGTCCGCAAAGGAAAATGATTATGTTGGCATACCTGTCTGTTCTGTAGGGTCCCCAGTGCAGTAGTGAAACAGTGAGACAGTTTGCTCGCATAATTTAAAGTAGTTTAGGCTTTCCTCTCTTTTTCATTGATGCAGTGAAGATACAGTAAAAGAGCAGTAGCATTTATTGAGTCCATATACTGCCGAGGGTTGTGTTAGGCAGCTAGTGCAAGTCCTGTAATTTAATCTGTGCAACAGGCCAGAGAAGCCTTATCTCCATCTTCCAGGTGAGAAAATCTGCTCAGAAAGGTCAAGCCACTGGCTAAGGTCACACTGTGAGTCAGTAAGTGGCAGGGTCAGGAGTGTGTTGAGCTCCAGGCTTACATTGTGTCCCCTACATCCAAGGAATACCAGCTTCTAAAACATACAAATAGTCCTAGGAAAAAAAAGGCCATTTACCCGTTTCCCTAACCATGCCCATCGGGAGACTCTCCGGGGTTGTCTCAGAGGTCAACCATGGCTGAGCTGAGGAGGGTTCGTGGGGCTCAGGGCACCGGGGGGTCATGGGTGTTTGGGCAGAGTGGCCCCTGCCCCTTCTCCTCCAGCTCTCCAGCCTCTGCATGAGGGAGTGGAACAGGCTCTGGCTGGGAACTCCGCAGACCTGAACTCGCAGCTGTGCTGCTGGGAGTTCTTGCGTGAGTCCGTTCACCCCATCAGAATCTGTTTTCCTCCTTTTGAAAGGGGCACCCAGTCAGTTGTTCACCAAACGTGTACCGAGTGCCTGGAATGAGCTAAGCTCTGTGCTCGCCTACAGACAGGACGGCGGTCCCTCCCTGGAGAGCTCCCAGTCTTACAACTGAGCTAGATAAGAAAACTCCCCAGGATGAGGAGGAGAACCTGAGGCAGCCAAAGGAGTAAGGTCAGGGAAGCATCTTGGGGGAACTGGTGACCCTGCTCATCACAGCTGCTGGGAGAATTCTATGAAATCCTGCCGTCAGAGACTGTACATGGCAGGGTTTTTGCAGACCCCGGTCACGTTCACACACTCTTTTCTTGATGGCTGTAGTGAACCGGGCTCACAGCCTCTTCTCCGGGGTTGGCACTGGGTTAGGCCACAGAGAGGATTCCCGCCATTAGCTCTGTACGGCTGGTGATCTGGGGCCCCGGGAAGAGCGCTTCCGCTACCCCGTGGAGTGGCCGAGCACCCTGCCCTGCCTTTGCAGGTGTTACAGCACATGAAGTCTGTGCAGGCGGACCAGGAGCGAGAGAGGCAGCGGCGGCTGGAAGTAGAACGAGGTAGGTGGCTGTCCCTTCTCGAGTCATCCTCCGGGTCCCGGTCCCAGCAGCTGGTTGTGCTTCAGGAACTGGAGTCCCGCAGAGGAGCTGGGCAGAGCAGTGGGGAACGGCGTGGCGGTGGACAGTGCTACCTTTGTCTGACGCACCTCTCTCCAGTCCTGGTTTCTGCACTGAGCCGCAAAGTCATGTTCAGCTGCCTGTCTCCCTGTCTGCTTGGAGGATTAATAGGCATCTCAAATTAAGCACGGCTAAAACACGTCCCTGTCAGCCCCTCACAGTGTTCCTTCCAGGAAATCACTACCCCTGCAGCCACTCAAACCAGAGACTAGAAAGCTGTCCACGGCTCCTTTCTCCTGTTACTCCCATGTGCATCTAGCCTGTCAGCACATCCTGTATGTGAGCACTTCACCTCCCGTGCCGCCACCGAAATGAAGCCTCCACCCCGTGGACTGCCGTAGCACCCCCTACAGTGTCCTGACTCCATGCTTGTGCCCTTTCTGCAAAGTCATTCTCCACACAGCAGCCAGAGAGAGCTTTTTAAAACAGATCAATTATGCTGCTGTTTGCTTAGAACCCTTCGATGGCATGGCTTCGGCTGAACTTCGAATGCAGTTCAGACTCTGTCACGTGGCCGACAAGGCCCGCTGCGGCCCCAGCCCTTGTTCCATTCTCACACACAGAGCACTCAGTTAACTTCACCCACGCAGGCCCCCCTGGCGCTCGCACACACCCAGCACAGTCCGCCCTTGGCGGCTTGGCTTGGTTTCCTTTTCCCTCAGATCTTTCCAGGGTTGGTTTCGGCTAATTCCTCAGGTCTCTGCTCAAATGTTGTCTTAGGTTAACCCTAACCCTTTCTGAACCACCCAACTAGAATAGCCACCCCACCTGTCATTCTCCGTCACATCTTCTGTTATTTCCTTTGGCGCACATCACTGTCTTTTTTAGTATTTGTTTGTCTTCTTTAGAGTAGGTGACTTAGGCACTGGAACCTGGCTTGTCTTCACTGCTGTGTCTCGAACACGTAGGACAAGGTCTGCCACACCGGCGTCCTGTTGCCTGGCTGGCTGACTCCTGAGCCCCTTACTGGAGGAGGGACGTATGTGGCGCTGATTGCAGGCAGTCCCTAAGACCAGAACTCCGAGTCGTGACCGTCCCTTAGACGCGCATGGCTCCCGTGACGCCGTGTTTACTCTGACCACAGCTGCTTTCACTTCGTGGCGGCATGTTCTCTTGAGGCTGAGGGTAGTGTGTTCCTGGCGTTCTCCGTGCCCAGCTGGAACTTAGAGCTTGTTTGTTCACAGAGAAGCAGTGGAAAGCTACTGTGCTTATAGTGCTGCTATTCAGCTACAGAATGGTTCAAGTAGGCTTTTAGGCCCCAAAAGGACATTTAGCCACCATTTGTGGCCTTCTGGCTGTGGAAAAATGTACTTCAGATTTCCAAGTAACTAATCTGGAAATGCATTTTTAGAACCCAGTAATTTGTGAGCTGGGTACTGCGTGTAAACGTCCTCAAGCGGTGAAATAGATCAGAACGAGTTAGGTCCAGACACTGCAGACCCTTAGTCTCGCTGTTTCAGAGCACGTCCGCCCTCTCCACCCTGAACCTGAGTGTCCGCTTTCTCTTCTTCCTGGCCCTTCTCAAGCCACCTTTCTTTCCGCAGCTTGGGGGGATGGGACACCGTGGACTCAGCACCCCCGTTGTTTCTTCTCCTCGGAGCTGAGCTGTACGAGGCTGTCGGTGGCTGTGCTTTCTGAGTCAGTACCTAGTTCTAGAGGAGCACCCAATGCATCACCCACGCCTGTCTTATGTCCCTCTGGTTACTGCACCCTAATCTCTCTGCAGCTTGTGGCTGGAAACCTCTTAATGAGCCCACTCAGCAAACTCTACGGGCGGCTCACTATTTGCAGGGGGGCAGAAACACGGCTCCTTCCTTTTACGTACTGCTTGTGACCCATGGCCTAGGGAAAAGGAGGCTGAATCCATACTTTCAACCACTCGGGGAAGCACACCGGAAGGGGAGCGGGGAGAGAAACCATTCTGGGGCATATTTTCATGTAGAGGCCGAGAAGAAGCGGGAGGCCAAGCAGCGAGCCAAGGAGGCTCAGGAGCGGGAACTGCGGAAGCGGGAGAAGGCGGAAGAGAAGGAGCGCCGGAGAAAGGAGTACGATGCCCTCAAAGCATCCAAACGAGAGCAGGAGAAGAAACCCAAGAAGGAAACGAATCAGGCCCCGAGTAAGTGTTCCCTTGGTTGTAAGGCCACGGCAGGGCACGGTGGGGAGACTCACGTGAGTGTTCAGGTGTGGATGAGTGAGCGAGCGCACTTGTACCCCTTAGTCAGATACGGTAAACCCGGCGGCCTGGGAGTACCTCGGAGGGTTTGCTTACCAGGAGTGTGGGGCTCTCCTGGGGAGCAGGTGCCCAGCGGCGTGTTTCCCCAGAGCCACACGTGCAGGGGTGTTGGTCCGATGCTGCTGAGAGCATGATCAGAACAGGGAGTTGTGCTGCTTTGCGAGAGTTAGGATCTGAAATCACCGAGAAAGGTGAAGGCTGCACATAGTCACACGACCCTTAAAAGTCCGTCCCGTCATCCGTAAGTGCACTTGGGGTGTTTTGAGTGCGTTGGCTGTCTCAGTAAAGCCAGCACTGCCTGTGGTTTCCTTTGCAAGTTGGAACGCATCCCTCTCTCTTCGCTTGAACACCAGGGAACCACTTGGCCTGTGTTCAGGGAGCCATGCTGTATAGAAAACACATATTAGTGTTTTGCCTGAGTGTGTCCAATGGCATTTGTGTAGGGAAGTGGCTGCATGTACTGGGGACTGTACACCCTCTGGGCCGAAGGGGGCCCCAGAGGGAGAGTCACCTGTGGGGCTAGGGCCCTGCTCCCCTGCTCGCCCTCACTGGCCTCGAGCAAGTTGCCCAACCTCACAACCTTTCTGTTTCCTCGTGCAAAACTGGGGTCATGTCTCCTTTCAGAGTAGCGATAAGATGAAGTGAGAAAATCTATGCAACAGGATCATGAGTTCTTGACGTGTGGGTCCTCAGGGTTTTAAAAATTTTGCCTAAAAATCTCAAAACTATTTTTTAAAATTAGAAATGTAATAAACGTGCTCATTGCAGAGAATTTAGAAAAGTCGTCTCCATGTATATCAGAAAACGGCAATCACTTCTAACCCCCATTCCCAGCGGTAACCACTGTCAGCAGCGTGGCATGTGATGCTCCAGGCTTGCTTTTGACATGCGCCTTTTCTGGGGTGGGGGCGAAAGCAGGTTTGCAGTGGTTCACACGGAAAATAATACAATAATGAATGATACTATAATAAACTTTTGCCTAGTTACAACTGTAAACCTACTTTTGCCCCCACCCCGTATAATAATATTGACTACTAATATATCTCGAAAGTGTTTCCCCAAGTGGGCGGCACTGTGTCCATGCTCGGTGCCTCCTGACAACCCCTGCCCCAATCCCGAGGGGCCTGGACCATCGCCACGTTTTTGAGAACTGATGCCGGGACTGTGGCCACAATGTGAGACGTCCAGAATGAGTTCCGGTGTTGAATGTCTCCTTTGAGATCCAAAGAGAAGGCATTCATAGTTCAGCCTCCACGTAGTACAGTTTTTAGGAGCTCAGGTGTCCTGAAAACAGTTTTCTCTCCAGGCCCGGGGAGCTTTCATTAAAGAGGGGTGCATGTGGCTCTGCGGGGGGGGGAGGCCAGCAAAGACTGGTAGAGCGTGTGGGTCTCCTCAGACTGACGGAACTTTTTTGTCTACTGTGACTCTGTCACTCCAGAATCCAAGTCCGGCTCTCGGTCCCGGAAGCCACCGGCCCGGAAGCACACCCGCTCCTGGGCTGTGCTGAAGCTGCTGCTGGTGCTGCTGCTGTGTGTGGCCGGCGGGCTGGTGGTCTGCCGGGTGACAGAGCTGCAGCAGCAGCCCCTCTGCGCCAGCGTGAACGCCATCTACGACAATGCGGTCCGGGGCCTGCGCAGCCACCACATCCTCCAGTGGGTCCTGCAGGCCGATTCTCAGCAGTGAGCTTGTCCTCAACACCGGCTGCCTCCCGGCCTTGGAGCTTGGATTCCTATGGAATTGGGTTCTGCTGGACACAACCTCTTTTTAGCGTCAGACCTACCTGCCGTCATTAAATGGCTGCTCATTGGTACTTGAGAACCTCCTCTTTGTAGGACTTCTTTGTTCCTTAGTCAGGGCTCCCTGGTGGAATAAGAAGTGGAAGTGGGGAGAGAAAAGAACCCTGCATGCCTAAAGGAATAGTCTTGGGCGTGGGGAGAGGGGGAAAGAGAGCCTTTCTAGTTGTTACACAAAGCCATGTAAAGGCAAGGCTCATTTCTACTAAATGGTCAGCTGTCACTGCATTTATAGTTTTGTATGTCACAAACCTTTTCTTTCATTCCTCCCTGGGTAGCCAGGGCAGATCAGGAGGCAGTGGGTTGTTGTTGGGGACTAGGGAACACCATACTTAGCAAATCTAGCCTAAATCAGGGGGGAGGGGCACACATGTGTCCTTAAGGGTCTCAGGCATCCATTTTGATGACCACACAAAACCTCAGGCTGAGAAAGGGACTTTAAGACTGTCCAGTCCAACCGAACGCTTGCTGATAAGGAACTTGAGGCCTTCCATGACTTGTTTACGGTCTCCCACTTAGTTTGAGAGAGCTGGACTTCCACTCTGGTATCCTTTTTTTCTCTCCCATCATTTTGCCTTCCTTATAATATCCCGAGGGAATGGAACTCACACCAGAACTGAGTATCTCAGCCAGAGTATGGAATCTTTCATGTAGACAGATTCATGACTCACATAGAAATTTCACAGCCATGAGGGTCTCAGACAGCCCCTGTGCAGTCCTGCACCTAATCATGCGGCTTCCCTAAAATGCCTTGATTTTGGAGCACCAGCTCTCCCCCATTGCCAGTATACAAGGCGCCCTTTGCAAAGCCACACTGTCTATGACAGCTGTTAGTAGTCAGTGTGACTGAATACCTCGAAGGCAACCTGAAAACTCAAGTGTCAGAGACTGAGGTTTCGGATTGCTCGATTCTGGACCTAGAGCTATCCTTAGGCAGTGAAGGGAAGAACTCGGGTAGCATCGTGGCACTTGACAGTGGGCAGGGACTGTAGTCACTAGTGCAAGTAGGGGCAGGACCACCACTCTCTTGTCCGCCGGGGCGTTTCCTTGCTCAGTGGCCTCCCTTGCTCCATCTGTGACAACAGCGGGATGAAGGGATCAGGAATGGCCGTGTCATGGTGCTCGCTCGCTGAGGTCAGATGGCGGGCTCCTTGCCTCTTACTCAGGAGAGCAAGAACCTGTTATGATCCAGACACGGAGAGGATGGGTCCAGCTTCTAAGCCATAGTATAGTGGCCCAGTTGGATAGGACTGCCACTTGTGACTGTCCTGATACTGGAAGAAATGACTTTTCTCCCTGAAGGATAACTCTGCTGCATAGGCCCCCACCTTACTTGGTATCACTACACATTCCTTTAGTCTTCCTCCAAGCTCCAGAGCCATTGGTACAAATGCTTTATTGAAACTAACCATGTAGTACATAAAATAAGACAGATACAGAAGTCGGCACAGTAATCAGACCCATTCCCTGGCTGGTTGAGGCAGCCCCAGTGCGTCCAAGGCTGGCGCACACCCAGCCTAGTAAAGTCAGTCCGCCGAGGGCAGTTCACTCGTGATCTCTAGATCTGATGATGAGGTTCTTTTGGATTTCTACGACTATTAAACATGTGTCTGAGCAGTCTGTCTGTGTTCCTTTGTGTTTTGGGGGCTGGCTGGGACAGAGGCTGGGGTAGGGGTGGCTCGTGCACATTGATTTTTGCCAGGAGAGGGGCACTGAATGCTGGTGAGAGTAAATGCAGACATCCCAGCCAGCTGACAGGAAGGGAGACCTGCAAAGATCACGGCACCTACCAGTCTGTTGCGGACCTGACCAGGCCCGTGCTACGGGAAGCACCTCCAATCCCTCCACTGTAGTCATGTCCCGAGGTGGGCGAGGTGGGAATCTGTAGCTTTTCGTCTTGTCCCTGAGGGCTAGCTTTAGTCTGCACTGTCCAAAGAGAGATCTGGCTGCAGCGTGGTCATCTGAAGGTAGACACGTCTGGACAGCTCTGGTCCAACGCGGCGGGAGGTGGACGTTACGCCTTCCCCACGGCGCACCTGTACGTCTGCAAGCAGATTCTGGCGTTCCTGCTCTGAAAAACACCTCCTGTAAGCCTGGAAGTGGAAGACGATCTCTTAGTACCGCACCATCCACAGTCATCCCCCATCTATGAACAAGAGTGTGGTGACCCTGGGGCAGGGAATGAGAAACTGTCCTCCCACCCTGGGTCAGTGTTAACTCGGATCTCAGCAGACCTGCACTGTTGATCTACAAGGCCTTCTCGGGCCCTCACAAATGCTATCCATGAAAACCCTGTGGGAGTCCCGCTAAGGTCACAGGGCACTGGGCCGTGGCCCCTGGAGCAGCATACCCGGACCAGGAGCTGTGGGGAGTGATAGGCGGCCACAATGGCACTAGCCATTTCCAGGCTGACGCGGTTCAGCTGCTGAATCTGTCTCCTCCAGACCTGAGCGAGCCCCCTGCCAGCACGGTCCACCTTCGCCCCTCCAGCCCAGTCACTCTCCAGGCAGAAGGAGAAACTAGTTTGATCACGCAGCTTCCTGTAAGCAGCACAGATGAAGAGCTGTGAGTCACTGGTTAGTTTCCTGGACCTGTCCCCTAAACTGGGAACTTAAACCCCTCCCTCCAGTGACCTTGGAAGAGGTGGACACGTTCTATCTCGCTCACTTTCATCCCAAGCAGTGCTAGTTGCAGATTCCTCAAAAGCAACATCTAGTCCTTCTCATTAAAAGAGAAGTACAAGAATCTTTCATGTTGAGATGGGCTGCATCGACCAGAGAGGCAGCGCGCAGGGTCAGACGTCGGGGACTGGGTACCTGGCAGTGTGCCATCTGTTCCGCTTCTTCCAACTTGCTAGGAACTTGTTAAGTCTTTTCAGGCCTCAGTTCCCTCAGGTAGAAAATGAGGGACTCGGACTAGATTGTCTTTGGGTTATTCATTTTAAATTCTGACTATGAACACTCCTTGAGCTAAGCAGGCTAAAAATTTCATTTTACAAGAGCCTATCACATTGTGACCTGACCCGTGATGAATCCTGGCAACTTGGCCTGCTGGTGACCACCACCAACCGGCAGAACACAAACACAGAAGCTAAAGCAGACTATCTGAAAGGGACGGGGCAGGGGGGCTCTTTCCCAGAATCCCCAGCATGAGGTCAGCTCCTGCTTCACACCTGAGAGGATGGACTGCCGGCGCAGTTCAGGGGAAAGGGGCATCTCTGGACCCTGGAACGAGTAAAGGACGAGACCCACCAGTGGGGCTGGGATTTCCTGGGCACTTACTTGAAAGGCGCCTCAGCCACAGCCTTTGTGAACGCGCATGCAAAGTCGGCCAGCTCTCTCCAGCTCTGCACAACTCGAGTCTGGGCATCTGTGTGTAGCTGCAGATCCACCAATGCCTAAACCCAAAGGCAGACGGACTGGAGTGGAGGTGCGACTAGTCTGAAGCGGTTCTCCCCTCCCTGTTCACTGAGGCTGCACCCCAGCCCCTCGGCTCCCATTTGGCTCCTTCTCTCCTACCCAGTACCAAGGCAGAGTACTGGCCAGCAGACACTTCACTCTTTGTCAGTAGCAACCTGCGTTAGATCAGGGTGGGTGCCCAGCCTGCCTCAGGCAACAGGATGTTCTTACCTTCTCCATGTCTACCCTGGACACTGTGGGCCCTGTGTTGGCCGCTGGTGGTTTATTTTTCTTCTTCTTGGCCTGTTCTCTGTTTGCCACTCCTTGCTTCCTTCTCCTTGGTGTATTCGGAGCACTGGAACAGGGAAGGAAATCAAAGAAGGGTGGCGCGTTCAGGCTGAGCTGAGGCAGAAGAGGCACAAGAAGACTGGATCAGAGCATCCCATGGGGCGTGGCAGGGATGCTCTGTGGCAGAGGGACGCAGATCTGGGATGAATAAATTCACCCCTCATGGCCCAAGAGTTGCCCCTTTCGATGCTAAATCTTGAGGACAAATCCAAACCTGAGGCATTTCTCCGGATCCACAATCACCAATGACAGAGCTTTCCCTCTTGTCCTTGCCGTAACGTCAGTTACAAAGCTCCGAAGTGTTTCTTTCCCGTCCTCGGTGCCACCCACACTTTCCTGCAGAAAAGGGGCAGAAACGGCATTAGTGCTTGCCCCCGTGTCCCGTGCCTCCGTGCCCACCCCTCCGGCTCTGCCCACCTGCTTGAAGTTGTGGACCATGGACACAAACGCCTCTGCCAAGAGCAGCACCAGGACCACTGGCTCCTCCACCCAGCCTTCCTCTCCATCCTGCCTGGGCACCTAGAACCCAGCAGAGGCAGACAAGTCAGCAGGTGCTTACCACCTGCGAAACCCGGGCCTTCTGGGTGAAGGAACTCACCCCTATCAGCCTAGCCCATTTCGCTTTATTCTTTTTCTTCCGGAATGAAGTCATGGTGGCAAGAACCAATAACCTATAATCCTGTCCCTCCCCAGTCTCAACTATTCAGCCTTGGTATGTTGCACCTCAAAGGCGGTGGATAATAAAAGAACATTAGTGACTTGAAATGGGCTGAGAAAATGATGAGATCAAAAAAGGGAGCAAAAAAATAATGTTTCATCTAGACTCTTGAAAATGCGGGGTGGAGTATTTCGGATTCGCAGATGAGAGGGACGGAAGGTACAGGAGCTGTAGTGCCCGGGGGAGCCTGGGCCTACCTAGGTGCTCAGTGCTTGGTCACCTCATTTAGTCCCCAAAACACGGGGGCAGGCTGGGGAGTGAAAGGGATATGACAGTGTCCTCATTTTATGCATGAGGCACAAAGTGATCAAATAATTCAACCAGAGTCATAGCAATAAAGCCATAGGCTGTGGTGCAAACACAAGCCCACCTAGAGTCAGGAAGCCTGTGCAGATCCCATTCCCTCTGCCCCACAGACCCACTCCCCACCCCTCCCCGCCCTGCAGTCTCTACAGACTACAGCACGGTGTCCGCATGCTCTCTGGCTGGGTGTGGCCCGTGGAAAAACCAGCAGGGGATTGGAGGGAAGGAGGAGAGTTGAGTCAGGGTATTTGTTCCCTTGGCCCCTTCCCAATAGGGTCCCCTAGGATTTTCTACACTCCTCTGCTGGAGGTCAAGCTTCTTTCCAGCTGATCCTCTCCACATTTCTCTCCTGGATTCTGGTAACCACGGCCTCCCCTCATCCCTTCAGGTCTAGGCATGGTAACAGCAATGGTAACCTGGTGGTACCCAACCATGGCGATTTTCCTCCCACAAGGAACATCTACAATATCTGGGGACATTTTCAATTGTCACGACTGGGAGGAGTGCCACTGGCGTCTAGTGGGTAGATGCCGGGGAGGCTGCTAAACACTCCACCACGCACAGGACAGCTCAGCACAAGAGAATGACCTGAAACGGCAACGACACCTGAGGTGGAGAAACCCTGAGTTAATGCTGTTATTACCCTGAAGTACTGCATCGTCCTTTGTAGTTTCCTTGTACCCTGCCCATGCCCTGGAAAACAGTCCCTTATTAAACCCTCCTCAAATTATCCTGAGTGTACCGTCTGCTTTCCTGCCAGGGCCTTGACTGATGTGTATAAGGGGAGGCGGGAGGGAGAGGACAGACAGAGCCAGAAAAGCCCTACCACAGCGGGCGCAGCCCTCCTCCTCCAGGTGATGCTGCACGGCACGGCCTGGGCCTCAATCGCACAGCAGCACTCCATGGCCTGCAGCGCTCCGAGGAGCTGGCCCCCACCTTCCGTCTGTAAAAGCACTGCAACAGACAGGACAGGGGCTGTCAGGGGTGGCCTGGGAAGCAGAGGCCCCGCCCAGGGTGAAGACAGATGCTGGGAGGACCTGGATCCAGCACCACGACGAGGTGTTTCAAGCACTCCTCCGGCCTCTGAGCTTTCAGCCTGTTGGCCAGGGCTGCCTTCTTTTTCCTTTGCGACTGTGTCAGGGCGTTTTCCTTCTGGCTTGCTTGTCCCCGTGCCTGGCATCCCTTTGAGCCTCTTCTCTGGACTTCCTGACTGTGCTTGGCTCTCTTCTGAGATGGAGGGGCCGCAGGGTTGGTTTTTGTTACCGTCAAGTTGTAGCTCTGGAGAGGGCCAGTAGCTTGGCAGGCTGGAGGCCGATGGCATGCACTGTCTACCACAGGGCCCTTGTTATTTGATGCACACCTCTCTGAGGTGTAACAGAGGGGAACATCGCAGGTCTTTGGAGAGCACTGTTTTTCCCTGTCACATGATGCTCCTTCGTTACTTTTATGATCCAAAATGCGTTTAAGTGGGGAGCTAGGGTCCTCAGGGCTCAGCCGCTTGTGGGTCAGAAACTTACATGTGAGCCTCTCAGCCAGGGGAATAAGTTGCTCCTCATCCTCACTCCCACTGCTTAGCACCCCGGCTGACTGTGTTTGTGTGACGGTTTCAGCCGTGTCTGGGACAGGTGGTGGATCTTTCAACCTTGGTGATGGAGGACAGGAGGCCTCAGAATCTGAGGTATGGACCACCACGATCTTCTCTTCCCTCCGAGGCTGCTTCCTCGTTGTTGAAGATGGTTTCTCCTTCAGAAAGGTAAATACTGGCAACTCCTCAGAATCACTCTCACTGGATTCCAGTGACAGCGACAACTCCTTTCGAGCCATCGATACGTGATATCAAATTAATTCTCTGAAAGGCAAAGAAAGGTGAGACGCAGACTGCGGCATTCAATTCAGTCCACTAGGTGTGTTCTGTGGCCAGGTGTTATGGGGATAAATATAATACAGAGAGACAGAGCCATGAGACCTGTCCC
>PVKM010014950.1:0-28451 GCA_004027735.1 Carollia perspicillata | reverse complement strand
GGATGTAGGTCCTTGCCTTTCATGACTTGGAATGCTTCTTTCCAGCCCCTTCTTGCCTGGATGGTCTCTTTTGAGAAATCAGCTGACAGTCTGATGTGAACTCCTTTGTAGGTGACTGTCCCCTTATCTCTTGCTGCTTCTAGAATTTTCTCCTTCATTTTAATCCTGGGTAATGTAATTATGATGTGCCTTGGTGTGTTCCTCCTTGGGTCCACCTTCTTTGGGACTCTCTGAGCTTCCTGGACTTCCTGGAAGTCTATTTCCTTTGCCAGATTGGGGAAGTTTTCCTTTGTTATTTGCTGAAATAAGTTTTCCACTTGTTGCTCTTCCTTTTCCCCTTCTGGTACCCCTATAATTCAGATGTTGGAATGTTTAAAGTTGTCCTGGAAGTTCCTAAGCCTCTCCTCATTTTTTTGAATTCGTGTTTCTTCATTCTTTTCTGTTTAATTGTTTCTTTCTTCCTTCTGGTCCACTCCACTGATTTGAGTCCCAGTTTTCTCACATCACTACTGGTTCTCTGCACATTTTCCTTCATTTCGCTTAGTGTAGCCTTCATTTTTTTCATCTAATTTGCGACAAAATTCAACCAATTCTGTGAGCATCCTGATCACCAGTGTTTTGAACTGTGCATCTGATAAGTTGGCTATGTCTTGGTCACTTAAAAGTATTGGCTCTGGGGCTTTGATTTGTTCTGTTTGAGCCATAATTTTTTGGTCTGGTCGCACCTGTTATGTGTGAGGGGAGGGGCCTTAGGTGTTCACCAGGGCAGGGCCACCCAGTTGCTGGGTTGTGATGCTGTATGTGGGGGCAGGGTCAGAGAGGGAGCAATGGTGCTTGCTCTGCTCGTATTTCAGTCCCTCCTGCTGCTTCCCACAGCAAATTGGTCCCTTCTGGTGCTGGTTCCCAGGTGGGTGGGCTTGTGTACCTTCTAGGACTCTGTGGGTCTCTCCAACAAACTCTCCTGTGAGATTGGGAGTCTCTCCTGGCACCTCCACCCCCACAAGTATTTTCAATCAGTGCGTTTAGGCTTTATTTCCTGGAGCTGGGGCCCTGGGTTGTGTGGTTTGTCTCTCTGCCCATTTTTGCCTAGTTTATCTGCGTGGGAATGTGTAATCATGGTCAGCCAGCAGCCTTGCGTGCCACTGGGTCTGCTTGTTTCCTCCCCGCACCCAGGGTCTGTGAGCCCCACACAACCTGTGCACCTGGGTCGCCGGCCACCACTTTTTACTGCCTCGAACACTCTCCTCCTGCTCTAAGCCCTCTCTTCCAGCTGCCAACTCTGCCCCTCTTACTGGTCTGGATGAATGGTTGTTGGACTTCCATACAGTTCAATTTTCTGTCTGTTCTGGTTGTGTTTTTGTTTCTAAATCTTTGTTGTCCTTAATTTTGGTTGTGTGAGGAGGCACAGTATTTCCATGTATGCCTCCATCTTGGCTGGAACCTATTTCATTTTTTTTTCATTCTATGAAATCTGGTGCATATTTGACAAATATAGCACTTCTCAATTTGGATGCTAAACATGCAGAGAAAATGTAGAATCTGTATTTAAATTGCATAAAGTTTATGATTAAAGTCATGGAGTTACATACTCAAACTTTCCCAAATATTCTTAACAGTTTTCAAAAGAATGGAGTAACATTTATTTAAAAATCAAATTAATATAGTCATAATTGAATATAATTAAAAATTCATTTCCTCAGTCACACAAATCATATTTCAGCATTCAGCAGACATGTGTGGCTAGGGGTTGCCACACTGGATAGCAAAATACCTACATGATTTATTTTCCTGCTTTCCTAGATGATTATTCCACATCTTATTCTTTCTTCTTAAACTGCTTAAAACCTCCCTAATCCTCAATTTCAGCACATTAGATTTCCAGCAAGACTGAGAAGATAGCTGAAGAGACCTTCAACAAACTGGCATGACCACATGCCATGGCATCTGTTTTCTTCACAGTATTAGAGATAGACAGTTTGTACTTCCATTTACAGCCAGTCATTCCTCTTGTGCACTACATTCTAATTTTTTCTTGTCTACTCAAGAACATAATTTCAGGAAATCTGTCCTTTCTTTTCCACATCTATTTTTGCTTCCCATAATCACATAGGCATCTTAAAAAAGGCCTAATGATCTAATTTCTCCCTCTAGTCAGTGCCCCATTTCTCTGCTACCCTCTGTAGCAAATCTCCTTGAAAGAGTTCTCTATTTCTTGGCTTCTTTCCACCCTCATTTTCCTTCAAATCCATTCCTGTCAAATCTCTGCCCCTACCACTTCACTGAAACTCCTCTTTCAGAGTCTCAGTGGTGTCCTTGCTGCTAAATCAAATGGCCAGCTCTCAATTCCCATCTTCCCTGATAACGCCTTCCCCCTTGGAATAAATACTTCTTTCATGTGGATCCCGCTACACCACTCGTATTCACTCTTCTGCCTGCATGAGTATTCCCTTTTGAGTGTCCTTCTCATCTTCTTCTCAACCTTCCAGTTCAGTGTGTCCCAGGACTTTTATTCTTTCTTAAAGAATAAATCCCACCTGTTCTCATGTTTTAAATACCATTTATTCAATATATGCCAGTGGCTCCCAAATTTATATTTCCAGCCTGGGCCTCTTTCCTCCACTCCAGCCTTCCATATGTCTTATACGCCTTTCCGCTCAACACCTTCACTTGGATATCTAACTGACTCATTCAACTGAACATACCAAAAATCAAACAACTTTTCCCCTCTGTAACTGCTCCTCCACGCATTCTTCTCTTTTAGGTTCCTATGAAGTCTTGGAATTTTCCTTTTTTTTTAATATCCAGTGAAACAAGAATGCTGTTGGCTTTACCTTAAGAATACACCCAGAACTGGATCACTTGTAAAACCACCTATGATTTTTTTTTCATTCTTGCATGCATTTTAGAATGTAGAGAAGGCAGTCATTCTTTTGTATTTTAAGTTCAAAGACTACAGGCTGGCACCCCTTATAACAATAGTGTATTTTTGATGTAAGATTCAATTTATCTACATAAGCATTCCTGAAGTTCAATGAAAAGATCTGATGGAATAAATTAGTCTTTGTTCTTATAAGGTATAAACACATGTTTAGAGATTACAGAGATTATGTTTCAGATAAGGTCATCACCTTATGTGTCATAAAAGAAATTTCAAAGTTATACTAATGAAGTTAGTTAGACTTTGGTATTCTAGGGTCTAAAGTAAGAGTGATGCTATGTAGATTCCTTAGATGTCACTTTTTTATAAAAAGATCTCATTTATTTACTTCTAGAGAAAGGGGAAGGGAGGGAGAAAGAGAGAGAGAGAGAGAAACATCAATGTGTGAGAGAAACACTGATTGGCCGCTTCCCAATGGGGACTCTGTGTGCAGGCCAGGCATGTGCCCTGGCTGGGAATTGAACTGGCAATCCCTCGGTTTGTGGGATGATGTCCATCTCACTGAGCCATACCAGTCAGGGCTGGATGACACTTTCTACTGCGTCTTTGTTGCTGTTCCCATCCAACACCTGCAGGTTTTGTTTAACCATAAAATGAGAACTGAAGCAGGTCTCTGATTGCTTTCTGCTGTTCTCATTGTGAATTTAATGAATAACAGTGTTCTGCTATTTCTTAGTTCATCTCCTGCAATGCATAGGCCCCAGAGATGTGATTTTCATCTGATTGGGAGCAAGAACCCCCATATGGCTGTGTATCTTGATATATTAGAATCTTCCAAGGTTCTAACTGCTCATGTAATCTCACCCCAAATTCTGATGTACACACCTCTCTCCTGGCTGAGAATTCCTGATGCAGTGAATAAAAAAAAGGTTGTGCCATACCCTTCAAATTGACCAGGATGGGACAAGATGAAGAACCACTGGCTTACCAGTTTGTGGTTTCAGAGATTGCTTTAGGAGACAGCAGTGAATAATACAGTGCCTGCTTCAGTAAATGGTTTTCCTGTCTCCTTTTAATTGAATCAACCAGTTATTAGACTCCAATAACCATTTCCTAAAGTGGTTGCAATAAGCTGAAGCCATTGTACTGTACTTTTCAAGGAATTAATTCAAACTCAGTAATTAAATTTTCCCGATTCCTCTAAGTCACAAGGGCTGCAACACTAGCAGAAATCAGCTGAAGCAGGTCCGGTCTAGAGAAAACTTGTTTTCATTCTATTTAGTTTGAAAATGCTAAATGTGGATCTATTAATTAAGAAAATGATTAGCTAAATTATCTAACTGCCTAAAAATAAAATTGTTTTTGTATAACAAGAAGCATCCACATATTCTTAAGAGCTGCACGCTCGGTTCAGATAAAACTGAGTTGCTGAAAAGAAGTACATTGCAACTGTTCTTGCTGAAGTGTGTTATGTTATGAAGCATTAGTAAACGAGCCAGTATGAATCAATGCAGCCTTATTAAAATCCTTAGGTGAGTAGTCGAGTTGAGACAATATGTGCACTTGGTTGGAAATGTGGTTCCAGATACTTAGAAAAGAAACATTGTGTTGTTAATATGCTCCCATTACCATTCACATAGACATTATTTGTCAGGCAATGAATCACCACCTAATCAGCTAGGTTTTTACTTTTTTTGGTATAGTGTTATGCTTAGCTTTTAGGTTTCTTTCTGCTTTTCTGCATACAAATCATTTTAAGTATAGCTAGCTCTTTCTTACAAAATGCCATTTTCCTTTAGAATAGTTTTAAAAAGACTTCTGGAAAAGCTTTTATACCCTACTACTACATAAGTTATATTATCTCAATCAAGCATAAAATGTATTGTTAATAGCAGACAGTTATAATTTAAAAAAATTATTACAGAAAGCAAGAGATGTTTTGGCAGACCAGTCGGATACAGAGCAGCCTAGTCTCAGTTACCATGGCCTTGGCCAGTCCTGCTGGGGCGTGAGTCCTTTGCTGCTCAGGCACTCAGAAGTTCATCAAATCCAGAGCAAAGGCTTTGGAAAAAGATGAACTTGATCAGTGGGCCCGGTCTATACTCGCCTATGAAACAAGGTGCACTCTGATCGGAGCCCTTGTGTTGAAAAAGCTTTTCTGAGGCCCTGAAATTGTCATAAACTTGTCCTTACATGTGACCTAGCGCCCCAGTTAATAGCCTTAATCTGATCCTAACTTTTCTTCTATGGGATGTAGTTAGGCTGCTGGCAAGACATGCTAATTAATACTTGTCTGGATAATCGCAGAGGAGTAGTAGTGGCTAATCTAGTTTATCTGACATCAGTGAAAAGTGGATGGGAATGTGATCCACTCAAAACAATAATTTTATCTCCCCTCCTCCCCTGACCTATGTGTGAAATTTGCAGAAGTATTATGCCACTCTCCTTCCTGGGTAATACCAAATTGTTTCTTTTTCTTTTTCCCTTCTTTTCTTTTTCTGCCTGAGAATTATTGAAAAGATAGCTCAGAAATGGGTTTTTACAGACCAAATATATGCAACTCTGACTTTAAAGAAAAGAAACAGAAATTAGTGTTGGGGAAGTGGTGAGAGGATAATTAATCTTTGAAGAGGTTTATTCATTTAAAAAGAATCCTTTTTAAAAAGACAGGGTTCTGTTAGCAGCCAGTTTCCCTGGCGACTTTATTTACGGTTAGATGTACAGGCATTTAATTTACACAGATGGGGTCTGCACACTTCTACTGTGAGGTCTGGGGAAGTTTTCCCTGGTGAAGTTTCTACTTCCTTCTCATGACCCAGATCATTTTCACTTTGGAATATGAATGCACCAAAGCTGAGGTTTCAATATAAAAACCCGTTTCAGCAAAATTGGTTTTAAGGAAAAATATATGGTCAAGATTTTTAAAGAGTAAGTTTCTGCTTTCACCTGAGCCTGAGCGTAGCGGCTTATGCAACGTGGCAACAATGAAATCAGTCCCACCAGGACCTGAGGGCTCATTCCACAAAGTCAGAGGTTTTTTCCACCTCCCTCCCTCTCTCCCTCTTCCCTCCCTCCATCACTCCTTTCCTCCTGCAGGACTTCTCTTCCCTCTCCCTTCTTTCCTCTCTCTTTCTTTTTTCTTCCCATCTTCCCCCTTCCTTCCTGCTTTCTTGTAAAACTAAAGAACAGGGGGCCGAGAATGCAGTAGTGAGTTTCCACTTTCCTCCCTGCATTTGTCTGTTTTGCCTCCATGTGACCATCGCTGTTTTCTCCGATAGTGATGTTCTTTTTTCTGTCTAAATTCCCCCTAACCATCCCCCTCACACGTTACAAGAATTACAGTAAATAAATCCCTGTTCTTGAAAGCCAATACAACCACCTAATTTGCAGAAATAAGAATAGTTTGGAAAAAACTGGTCATAGCAAAAGACTGTTCCGGAAAGATGGGCAGGAAGAAAAGCACTGGATTATCATTATCAAGGCAAGAAATACGCAGCAGAAAGTAGCTTTCTTTAGAGTTGGAAGTCAGAGTATTATTTGGTAGACCTGTAAAGGGACTTCAGATGATTTAATAGGTGAAGACCAGAACTTGAAATTGGAATGGAAAAAGACTTATTATATAATTTGGTCCCTTTGGCCAGGAAAGCAGCAATGCAATTTTGGATCTAACTTTAATTGGGATTTAACCAGATTCTCGGAAGCGTTGCCATTTCTCATCTGGAAAGCATGAAGTGCTCGTCCTTTCAGGAGCAGCGATGGGCCGCACAATCCCACAGTGCACAGTGCATCCCGCAGCCCGCGGTATTCCAGCTGAAACGAGGCTCTAAACAGCTTCGAAATGTGCACGGGGAAGGAGGCTAAACCCTTTGGATAGAAGATGATCAAAATCATAGCTTCTATTCCTGCTTTAAAAATGTCTTTGATGTTGAAAATCTGTGTTAGGATTTCATCTTTTGCCCCGAGACTGCTGCAGCAGCTTCTTAACAATTCCTGCGTACACAGGGTACTTAAAAACAAAAACCATTAAATGATTTTGGCCTGAGTTTGTAAAAAGTCAAAGGCATTTTAAAGTACTATCTTTTAAGCAAGCAATACCAAGATTACAGCGAGGGGACTCAATATTAAAAAATAATAAGGCAATGTGTGAATTAAGTATGTTATATTGGACTTCTATCAAGGACTATGCCACTTGCATAATCCAATTGATCATGCGCTCATAAACCTATACTTTCCAACGCAAAGTTCTCACACGCAACTCTGCAATCAAGCATCGATAGACTGAAGCCAGTTTTTAAGAAATCATTACAGTGGCTGGATAAGAATTTATCTCACCTGCTACTCCCTCATGAACATATACTGAAGTTCACAGGCCATCAGTCATTGTTCCCTTTCTCCCCTGTATGTTACCTTGTCCCTTCTGGAATGATAGAATTGAGAGAGGGGGCAGGCAATGATTGAATGGAGCAGCTATTTATGAACTTAAACCCCATGTCTCCTAGGAAGCCATCTGTGATACAGACAGTCCAGGTTTAGAATGAACCACGTTAAGTGGTATCGCTTACACTTTTACAGATGGGAAAGCTGAGAGGTGGGGTGATATACTGAAAAACGTATGGTCAGTGACCGAGTTGACACCATATAGGGGTCACAAAGGATTCTGAAAGAAGCTAATATAAACCCTCTGAAAGCACCTCTATGACAATCAAACTCAGGTCTTGGAGTTTAATTAGAAGCTACTTTACCATCCCGTAGCTTCTAGATATGATGAGTGAAACTCTCTTTTGTGGAAGAACTAAGAATCCTGAGTAAACAAATAGTAGCAGTTTAACAAAAAAAAAATTAGAGAAACTTCACAATATGTATTTTGAAGAAAGAAACAGAAGTTTGTGTGTGATGCAGGTGGTGGTGATTCACAAAGAACCTCCATGGACAGAGAACATACTAGTGTGGGGTGCATATGCCAAATGGTAAAAGTTCATTAAGGTATTAGACATTGTTTAAATAAAAAAGGTGTTTAACTACTGTTTAAAGGCATTATGAATCCCCACGTTGAGTTGTTCTTAAATTACTTGAAAATGACTGATCCAGACACTGTATGTTGCATGACAAGACAGTTGCAGGTATACAAGAATCTGCCACTAGGTAAGAAAGGTCCTAAAATGATATGTTTATAATCATATCATATGGCAATAATATCCCAGGAGGCCAGAGAAAATCCCACTGAAAAAAAGATTATGGAAAAGGGGGTAAATAGGTAAGTCTTTTCTACCTGGGTACTAGTGATGGACAAATATTCCATTTTCTCCTGTATTTGTGTGGATGTATCTGAGAAGAAAGAGTTACCTTTGTCTCTTTATGTCTAATTTCTTCGCAATTTTGGCTAAGGATACCAGTCAATGGCATTTTCAAACCCTTTTGGAAAGCATTTTTTTACTATTTATACCCAATAATCTAGCTGTATTTATGGTATTTAATATGGCTATTTTAGCAATATGTATTATAAAGTAAGCTAATTATGAAGTATTTTATTTCTCAGCAAATGGGTAAAGTCGGTCTTTTCCATCTTGTTTGTTTGGTGCATATTATAGCTATCTCTTTCTTACCTATAGAAGGGATGGTCCTTTTGGGTGGAATATTTATTGCACAGAAAATCCCCCAACTACATTTCAATATGCCTAGAAAGTAGGCCTTTCATCAAACTTGCTAACTAGTTGCAGCAGATGAGTGATTTGTTCCCTGGGGAAACAGCCAAAAGGCATTAAAGGGAAGGCAGAAGAAACAGAGAGTCTGGATATCCATCAGCTAGTTAATTCACACCTGAATAATTGAGAGTGAGCTTTACATTAAATATTTATGGAGTCTCCACAATGCACTGAGAAGTAGATGCACCAAGTAAAAAATACCAAATAAAACCAAACTGCACACAGTTTATGTTTAATATGGATTTTACTACTTGACTGGAACACACAAAATAGAAGGTGTTTTCCAATTGAAGTGTGTATGAGAATCATGAGAAGGAATGTGTCTGTTAATATTCACAGATTTTTAGATGAACCTTAGAGGTGTTTCTCAGGAATCTGTATTTTTAACAATTTACCCCATATAATTCTGAAGCAGGTAGTCTAGAGATGTCTCTTGAAGAAAATGTCAGTGAGAGTAGTGCTAGGAGGCATGAAAGAAGAAATTAGAGATGTACTAACCTATGAATTGAAGAAAGAGAACTGAAGAAGCCTAAAGAGAATGGTTATTGGTATAAAGGAGAGCGTGGGCATAAAGAAAAAGAAAAAGGGGAGGATAGATAATAGAATAATGGTATCACAAAAGATCTTAATGTCTTAGAGAGTTGCTGTAATGTTCTGATGTCTACACTTTACTGTAAATTACTTACAGTTAGTGAAAGTTACACTTTAGATGTTTGAGATGTGAACAGTTACTGCGATCTCACGGCTCAGTCACAGCTCACTAGCATTGTAAAAGGAAGCCCAAACTCCAGATGAAGCTGATATAACTGACTTAGCTATTTATGCTAAATTAATACTAGAACTTTAATCATTAGCATAATGAGTGTCAGGAAAAGGAATTCCACTGGTTACACTGGTGGGTTGTTAACCAGTATAATGGGTGTGAGAAGTGGGCGCTCATTAGTGAAATTAGTGGCATTGAAGATACGTAGACTGGCTAAAATATTTTAGGGATAACTCCTTCCTCTTCACAGTCAGGGTATAGGAAATGCAGAAAAGCCCATAGAGATCCTGCTGCCTGAGGGGCGAATTATAATCTCTCAATAATCCCTAAATGGTTTAGACTGTGAATCTGAAGATGTCTGATTGCCTGGCCTATAATGCTGTAGAATCTTGGTGTGGGATGTTATGTAAGCTTCTTTGAATGATATTTGTCTGACACTATGTTTGGGGATCCCCTATAAGAATGGAAAGTTGGGACTTTATCGATCTTACAGAACAAATTATATGAATGTCCTGTACCTGTTTGTTAATAAGTTTGTGTGATAATTATCAATACATGAGGCCAAATTGTTCTGATTTGCTCTAATTTTAACTTGAAGCAAGTTCCTGAGTGTGTTTGCTCATTCGCAGTCACCTTAAGTGTTTTGGTTGGTACAGTTA
This sequence comes from Carollia perspicillata, assembly GCA_004027735.1. Taxonomy (NCBI): domain Eukaryota; kingdom Metazoa; phylum Chordata; class Mammalia; order Chiroptera; family Phyllostomidae; genus Carollia; species Carollia perspicillata. Next base: position 18,449 of record PVKM010014950.1, on the reverse strand, counting down.
TGTACTAAACAGACTTTATTAGTTGTCTAACCCAATTAGCATAGACCAGTTTTCAACACAAAATAAAACTTTAATTGGGAGAGAAATTTGGTGAACCCTTCTTTGTGAGCTTTCTGTTGTGAGAAAATCGACGGTTTTTGTGTTCTCTCAGTAAGGCAAATATATTCACTGTACTCATCTTTCGGTCCCAAGAAGATATGAAGAGGTCAACAAAGGCATGCGCCTTCTGCTGGGCAATTCACTTCTCTAGTTAGGTCTACGAAAAAGAGCGAATATGAGAAATGGGAATAGATTTTGACATTTCAGATGCTGGTCCACTGTGCTTTCCAATGGGCCGTGATCTCCATGGTATTTCAGAACTTGCCAAGGGTATTCTCTACAATAGACGCTTTTTTCTTATTTTGATTGTATCAATCCATCCCTCTCCCCAAGTAATTACTGATAAAAAAAAAGAATTACAAGCTAATCAGAAAGCTCTAGTTTCAATTTTCTCTGCTTAGATATTTTGAAGTAATCAGATGCTTTCATCACATCTGCCTAGAAAAGAAGCCACATCAGTTAATATCTTTCAAATTTATTTATATGTAGGCACTCAGATAGAAAAATGTTCAAATGTGTTACATGATAATTTGTTTTTCTACAGTGTAAGTAAAAATTTAAGTGGGAAAATGGAAATGTATATATATCTATATACCTATAACAACATGTTTTCTGAGGTGGTATTATATAAAACAAATCTAGAACATGTAACCCAATACCTTTCCATGTTGAATGATAAAATTAACTCTGAGGTTATTTCAAAATAGCAAAGACTCAAATTATGGAGCAGCAGATTAATTAAATGATAGAGATTATGCTTGTTTAAGAATGTTACTCTAAAATGTCACACTTTCAATAAAAGTAAGAGACTTAGTTTGGATATTCTCTCACTTTTATAGATACATGACTTATTAGACAATATCGGCATGCAGAGAGGAAGCAGGAGATATTTATAAATAACTTTGTATATGTTTGCCACAACTTAACAGCTCATTATCATTTTGAGATATGATGCTTCTGATTAATAAACCAAAAAGGAAACTTATGAATGCATGCAATCAAACTTCATGTGCAAGCCAAAATAAACCCAGCATTGTTTAGAAGAACACATCAGAAGAACACATGAGGGAAACTAATATGATACTGTTCCAAAGCTACATTGTGTGGAAAAAAAAGTGCTTTCCTGTTCAATGGAAAGAGGTAGGTAAGAGAGTACTTAAAAGATAAACTAGCTGGAACGTTGCACGTGACGTCAGAACACACACTGAAGAAAAGGACTCAAGCAGAAAGAGAAAGGGTGATGTTTTCAGTTTTTTCAGTTGAGTTCAAGAAATATTTATTGGGTAAAAAACTAAAGCCTCTTCTCCAGAAGGCTGTTTTCACCTCAAGGAAAGATAACATCTCATTGTTCTGACTATTATGGGTTAAGCTGTGTCTCCCCAAAATTCCTATGTTAAAATTATAATGCCAGTATTTCAGAATATGAATCTACTTGGAAATTGTACTGGAGTAGGGTGGACCTCTAGCCCCGTATAGCTGGTATGAAAAGAGGAAATTTAGACACTGAGACATGCACAAAAGGAGAATGTGGCAGAGATAGGGATAGTGTTGTTTTACAAGCCAAAGAACCTCAAAGATTGCCAGCAAACTGCCAGACGCTAGGAGAGAGGCATGAAACATTTTCTCCCTCTTCACCCTTAGAAGGAACCAACCCTGTCCTTGATCTCAGACTAGCCTCCCAACCTGTGAGATAGCAAATTCCATTGTTTAGGCCACTCACTTTGTGATACTTTGTTATGTCAGCCTTCACTCTATTCTCAAAGCCTACAAACAGTTATTCTATTGTAAAAGTCAAGAATCCCATCAGCAGAGTTTTGTCACTTAAATCACAACGTTCAAAAGCCTGGAAACAGAAATAGATAAACGGACAAATGTGAGTTACCCAGGACTGACAAGGTTAAAGATGAAGGGGACGATGATTTGAGGCATTAATGTACATTCTTGATGTGGGTGACCGTGCAATCAAGGCTGGGAAGACAAGTACAGGAAACAATGTGAGAAGGGCTGTGTGTGCCAGTGAGTGGCAACAAAAATAGGAAAATTGGAGAATGACATTACCAGGATGGTGACATAGTTTGTTCCTGACTTTGCTTTCTCCTACGAGAAGAACAAGCACCATGGAGGTGAGAAGTGCTCCCTGCACCAGAGAGACAAGACAGGCCACATTAGAAGGGTAACAGAAGCAGCGACAAGTTGACCATATTGCTCATCCCCAAGGCCAGCTCAGCACCACCTGGAAAGGTTTCCCCTGAGCCTTCTGTTGCTCTGGAAGGAAAACACCTGGGGTGGGGGGCAGCCAGTCATCCCCCCAACACTGTGGGTCACTTTGTGGGAGCACCATGTGGATTGCGGAGAATCTGAGGGGTTTGACTGGAAATCTGTCTGTCACTGAGGGGGAGGAGGGGCTTGCAACAACCAGCCCATGGATGTTGGCAGACCAAGTTCTTGCCTGCAGTGCCCAGTGACGAATCTGCACACCCAGTGCCCAGGTGGTAATCCCAACCAGTGGCTCTGCTCATCTGCAGAACCAAGTCAGGGGTGTACGCTGACCAGGGCAATAGATGGGATGCAGAGCTTCCTGACTCTGATCCTCAAACGAGAAGTTTTCCTGGCTCAAGAGACAGGTTTGCTCAGGCAAGGAGCTGAATCACAGCCCCATCTGTTGTGGGCAGTGTCTTCTGTCTACATCTAACCAGAGGGGCTGGTGACAACTGCTGGAAGCAGAGCAGCCCATTGGCACTTGAGCTGAGACGGGTGTGGGCAGAGCTTATAGTTCCCAGAGAAAAGCCAGTTGCCCTGTTTGGTCAGGGAACTTGGGTTGCAGGTGAGCTCGAATTAAGACAACAAAGAGCTTTACCTGTTGTAGAACTGCTTCTCTTGCTGTGACTGGGTAGGGAATCTACTTTGTAGCCCTGATGAATGCTGAATGCAGTATTCATCTTGTCTGACCAAAGAACGTAACCAGGGTAAATGGGAAGATGTGAAGCCTATTCAATAGCCCTATACATGGTGGCACCTGAAAAGAGAGCACAGCCCAAGGCTTGTCCTGTATTCAGAGCAAAACTGGAGGACACACTTGACCAGGGAATGCAGTGCCCACTCTGGCCTGATTTGTGTCCTTAAACAATGATCTGTACAGGCCCCTGGGTCTCATCCTGCCACTCTTCCAAGGCAGGGAAGCTAATTCTTAGCTCCATCTACTACTCAATATAGTATGCGGTCCTGGCCAGCTAGAAAGGCTGACCAGGGAATCCAGGCAACCAGCACAGCCCATCTGACAGCTTCACTTGCATAGAGAACCGAAGCAGCAGTCCTATCCAAACTTTCTCAGCCAGTGTCACCCCCACCCAGCCCTGTTCTCAGAGCTCAAATAGTTGCCTTGCCCCTAAACAGACCATAATAATAGGCTCCACCTGCTCAAGGATATTACCAGCGGACACACTAAGAAACACAAACAGAGCTGACTAGTGAAGATGCACTCTGAGAAACCAAACCTGAAAAGTCTGGAAGAGGAGCCCGATTACTCAAATGTGGAGATACCAATGTAATGAATGAAGGACCATGAAAAATCAGGTAAACATGATGTCACCCAGGGAAATTAATAAAGTTCCAATAACTGACCCCCCCAAAATGGTGACCTATGAACAAAGAATTCAGAATAATCCTCTTAAGTGAACATATGTATGTTCTATAAGAACAAACATACAATTATATGGAATTATATGAAAAAGAATACATGAACTAAACAAGAAGTTTGACAAGAAAAGAACAATTATCAAACAAACAAATATTCATATTATGGGAATTCCAGAAGGAGACAAGAAAGAGAAAAGGACAGAAAGTATATTTAAAGCAATACTGGTTGGAAACTTCCTGAACTTGAAGAGAGAAATGAACATCCAGGTTCATGAAGCCCGAAGAACCCTAAATAGTTTTAACTGAAATAGGGCTGCACTGAAACACATTAAATTGTCAAAAGTCAAAGACAAAGAATGAATTCTAAGAGCAGCAAGAGAAAAAAGAGAAGTTACATACAAGGGAACCTTCATGAGACTGTTGGTAGACTTCTCAATATAAACTTTTCAGGCAAGGAGAGGATTGGATGACATTCAAAATATTAAAATAAACTGTCAATCAAAAATTCTGTACCCAGAGAAGGTGTCCTTCAGAAACATAGGAGGGATATAGACTTCACTGAACAAACAAAAGCTGATGAAATTCATTAGCACTATGCATGACTTATAAGAAATGATAAAGTAACTTTGAGTGGAAGTAAAAGAATGCTAATTACATTATAAAAACATAACAAGGTAGTGTAAATCACACTGTAAATGGTAAATATGTCATTATAGTTAGATTATGTAATAGGGTTATAGTAGCGTATAATTCACTTACTATTGAGAAGGAAATGAAAACACTAACTTGGAAAAAAATATGCAGCCCCTGTTCACAGCAGCATTATTTCTAATAGTCAAGACAAGGGAACAACTTAAGTGTCCATTAGTGGATGGATGGATGGATGGATGGATGGATGGATACAAAAGTTAAGATATATATACAGTACTTATATATATATATCACATACACACTTGAATATTTTTCAGTTGGAAAAAATGAGGAAGTCTTACCATTTGTGACAACATGGATGGAACTTGAAGGCATTCTGCTAAATGAAATAAGTCAAACAGAGAAAGGCAAATCGAGTATAAATTCACTTCCATGTGGAATTTTAAAAAACAAAACAAAACAAAAATAAACCAAACTCATAGAGAAAGAGGTCAGGCTCCTGGTTACTATAAATGGAGGGTGGGCGGATGGGGAATTGAAGGAAGATAGTCAAAAGGTACAAAGATCCAGCTATAAGATAAGTAAGCACTCGGGATATAATGTACAACATGACAATTATAGCTAACACCACTCTATGTACATGGGGAAATTAAGAGAGTAAATCCTAAGAGTTATCACAAGGGAAAATTTCCCCCCATTTTCTTCTTTTATGGTGTCTATATGAGGATATGGATGTTAGCTGAACTGACTGTGGTAAATATTTCACAATACATGTAAGTCAAACCATCATGCTGAATGTCTTAAACTTATAGAGTGATGTATACCAATAATTTTTGAATAGAACCGGAAAAAAGAATAAGAAACCTGGGGTCAGCGGGAATTTTGTTTTAAGAATTTCTACTCTTATCTCTGGATTTGGGTAGTTGTGCCCTCTTTGAAGGATAATATGAAGATGCTAGATCTTTTCATTATTTTTAATATGCCAATATACATCTTAATTTAATGAAAATCATGTGGTCATCACCTTGTCAATCTTTCTGAAAATTCTTTAAAATATTGTAAAGTATTTCAGACAGAAAAGTCACACAAAGACTAATACAGTGACTCATATATCCACCATTTGGCTTTAATACAGCTGAAGCCCTAGGGTTCCTCCCACAGATCTCATTCTTCCCTCCGGCTCCCACCCCTCATTCCTACCACTCTGAACTTGGTGTTTATCATTTTTCACGCAGTCCTGCTTTGTATCTCTCCTCCAAAGTCGTTCAGGTTGGAGTCTCTACAACTCTGCCCCTGTCAGTTACTAGTTCAAAGCTGTCTGGGGTAGGAGAGGGACTGAATTACAAGTTTCTTTCTAGCACTCTTTGCCTGCAGGCAAGGTGCAGGAGGAAGCACATGGGGAGCCTTTGGACTTAAGAGTGGTAAGACGACATGAGACATATGGAAAACACACTATCAATACCAGCCGCATGTCCCATCCCATGGAGATGCCACACTTTACCTATTTTCTTGTTGATGGACATTTAATTCAGGTATATATCTATTCTAGTTTTTGACAGTAGATACTAAGACTATGCCATAGAAATAGGCGTCTTTAAGCATTCCCTAAAGATTTATTTTATGTTGTACTCTAAGAAATAATGTCCCCCATAAAGTTCTCTGATCAATCAACTGAAGGGTGGAAAACTCTTTATTCTGGGTGGCTAGAGAGGAGATGAGCTGGGAGATGAGCTGGGAGATGAGCTAGAGTCCTTTGCACAGAGGCAGCTTGTTTTGACGCTCTGCTCTGGATGCTGCAGGTGAGGGCTCTTTGCTGCAGTAGAGGACGGGGCCTGTGACCCAGCCTTCTACGAGACCCTCATCGAAGAGGAATCCTCCATTGCCTAAAGTTCTCCCAAGCCCTTTGTAAACTTCCATCATATATACCTTGTTTTATCCTTGGTTATTTTGTTTTATGTTTTAAAGTATGTTTCACTTTTACTGTCATTTTTCTCACTTATTTAATATATATTTTTTAAGTTTTATTTTTTTAAGTGGGCCTCAGGAGATACTTGCATAAGGAACAGGCTGATTGCCCAAGTCCAAAGCAAAAGAGGCCTAATATCTGTTTCTCTTTCCTCATCTCCCTTCTCTCTCCACTCCCTCAGCTCTTAGATTCTGAGATGTTAAAAAGAAAGATCTGTCTTTTATTCAAGTTCCAGATGGTCTTCTGGACCTAACAAGAAGCTCTGTGGGCTGAGTTGGCAGTCTAAATTGTACACATAAACAATGCTTTTGACATTTCAACATACACTAGGGGAAGAAGTAGTTTTCCACTCCAAAAGCAAAGTACTTTTCACAGCTCTGCCAAGGAGCAGTCTCAGGGCAGTGCTGCTTTTGTATGTGCAGCCCATGCACCGTGTACGCAAAGACTGTGAGGACATCCGTGAGAGGCAATGCAGCTGTGCAAACCTCCGGCTTGTGCATATTTGTGTAAGCCCGAAAGAGAAATTGTGAAGAATGTGATTGGGTAGTAATGCTTAAGAAGGACTCCCGAAATGAAAGAAAAATCTTACAAAAACTTTAATTTTAGGATTCTTACTCAGATGTTAGAATTTCTCTTTTAATGGCCTGGCTTAAGAGTCACTAACCAACATGTAACAACTGCCACAGAAAACAAAACCTAATTTCCTTTCAAGCAAAAATGTATACTTCTCCCAGTTTCTCAGCTCTTAATTAGTTGGTTAGTATTATGGATTAAATGTCTGTATCCTCACAAAACTCATATGCTAAAGCCTTGGCCCCTGGTGTGGTGGTGTTTAGAAGTGAGATTTTGTGGGGCGATTAGGGGTACAGGAAGTCATGCGGGTGGGCTCCACGACGGGGTTAGTATTCTTATAGGAAAAGAAGAGGAGAGACTAAAGCTCCTTTCCAACCACATAAAGACACAGTCGGAAGGTGGTTGTCTGCAAGCCAGGAAGAGAGTCTTCACCAAGGAACTGAAATAACAGTCCGACAAATGTTAGAGCTCCAGTTTCCAGAACTGTGAGAAATACATCGCTGGTTTTTAAGTCACCAGGTGTATGTCATTTTGTTACAGCAGCCCAAGGGGACTGAGCATTTGGTTAACAGAATTCCCAATAGGTGTTTTAGTCTGGATGCCCACAAAACTTGCTTACACTACTTAAAAATGATACAATTTGCAGCTTAAAAACCAAAGTTTTTGAACTATAAAGTGTCTCAGAAACAGTGTCCCATCCATCATAAACTCCAACATTCTAAAAAATTTCTTGAGCATCTGAAGGCAGTGAAGGTACACCCAAACAATGCTAAGGTATTTCTTAAGATGCACATGGGGGCTAGACACCCCCCAAGTAAGCTGACCAACACTAGGGGCCGCAGTTCTAATTCTAATTCTTTTCTCTCTGAACTCCTTTTGATAATGTTATATAAAAAATACCTTTATCAATATTTTCATTTATATAAAAAGTACAGTGCAGAAAGAGACCAGCAGTGCTCTGGCATCACACAATGAGATTGTATTTCTGGATTTCTAAAGACAGCAGGGAATTTGTATTTTCTACTTTATTAGAGGAAGCGACTCACCCTTGAAAACAGTGAAAAAGACTGGAACTAAAGTGAACTTTGAGCAAATGTACTGATAGAAATGAGAAGACATAGAAAAAAGTCATTAAAAACTAAAAAAAAAAGTAATAGATTAGACCAAAATAGATGTTTTGGACACCTTTTTAAACAAATTTTTACTGAGAAAAAAATTGAGATTTAATATTAGGATGTCACCCTGGCTGGTGTGGCTTAGTGGACTGAGTGCCCACCTGCAAACATAAGGGTCGCCAGTTTGATTCCCAGTCAGGGCACGTGCCTGGGTTGTGGGCCAGGTCCCCACTAGGGGCCATGGGAGAGGCAGCCACACATTGCTGCTTCTCTCCCTCTCTTTCTCCCTTTCTTTCCCTCTGTCTAAAAATAAGTAAATAAAAAATCTTAAAGAAATAATATTAGGATGTCATTTTCTTGTATGCTGAGTAGACTCATGATTAATTTAATATGTGGTAAAATGTATTCTGTTTTATTTTCACAACATGGATTCAGGCTATTTTAAGTAATCTTTTGTCATTCCAGCAAATCAAGAATTGAAGAATACTCTCCAGATACTGCCATCTACAGATACCTTTGCTGGCGGATGGGCTCTGATGGTGACAGCTAAGATTCTGGCCCAGTGCAAGCAAAATCAGGCAGGTAGTATGCCTTACACAGTGCCTTTTAATGGTACACACTTCTGTCACATTGTGCCACATTCACATTTCATTTATGTTTTTATTCTTGTTTGTCTGTCTCTTGCAAATTGTAGCCTACTTGTCTTCAATCGATCTTGCATTGTTTTAGGCAAGCTAAATTCAGGCTATTACAGTGAGGGACAAGGGACTTTACACTGTGGTTCTAACACCTTTCAAATTACAAAGTTCAGGTTCAGCTGTACTGCATTTCCTGTCAATGTGAATGGGGGGCACTGCTACAATGGAGAGTGAAGAGAGAGGAGGAATTTTTTAAAAAACATTTTTTAAGAAACTGTAGTGGTGGAAATGTAGCTTAGATTAGTCTTAAAAATTCAAAGTTAGAAAAAATAGTAAAAATTGATACATAGTAATATTTAAAAAAATTCAGAAATCAGTGCAAAATTCCAAAGGGAATATAATGAATGGTATTGTATTTTAAGATTGTAATTATAATCCTTTTTTTCCTGTCAATGTTTTATAACTTTTCAAGAATAGAAATTTAAAGAAGAGGAATACTAATACTTAGTCAGAAACAGAATTCAAATAGTCCTGCCTTGTTCCTGTGACTTTCTCATATTTCCTCATTTCAGGATAAGGAAAATGACCATTTACAAATAGTTTTCCATATGATCTTACTAGGTGCTAAAATGGCTTATATCTTTATGGGATATTTCCAATACTCAAATAAATTGTAATAATGTTGGCAGGATGGGAAATTCTTACTTGAACAAATGTAGCCTAAATTCTTTGATTATATAATTTAAAGTATGAACTATGGCAATGCAAGAAAATAATCTAGACGTTTTATTCAAAATTAATTAATGCATTACTATCCTCATATCTAAAATAAACTTAGGGAAACATATCCATAAAATAAGTACCATTTCTTTTTCAAAATAGTGCCTACAATTGTTATTATTTCTGGTAATTTTCCCAATACAATAGAAAATCCACTGGAGAGAAAATTTTAATGCCTCTGTCTTCATTAATTAGAGATTAATCGGGTTGCTGAGTTTTTATCTCTCCTCTCCTCCTTATATGTAGTAATTAGACATAAGCTACTAGGCCCAAATCTGTAGAATCTTTCATTGCCTTAAATCTCCTCCTAAATTCATGGTTGCTGTCTTGCCCTTAGAGACATCTTCGTGGTCTCTTAAATATTCTCAGAACTATGAGTTTCACTCAGATGCAAGAAGACTTAGCATTGGCACTTACAAATGATGGTAAAAAGTCTGCATGTTTTAGTTTCTTTTCCACTTAGTTTCTCTCTGCTTCTGCATTTCACCTGATTTGTTTTGAACACACACGGCATTCTTTTACTTTAGCGGTTCCTTTTCCTGATTTTACATTTGATATATTCACTAGTATTATATTTCTACTTATATCTTAAATTTTAAAGTGAAAACAATGACTAAATCTTTGTGAAGTCCAGTTTTGGAATCCCAATTTAAATTTCAGAAACTTCTCAGTTAAGTATTAGGAAACAGTTTTCTCTGATCCTCCCTCCCTTTTTAGGGGAAAACAGTTCAGAGTCATTAAGCTTTAATAAATAACACATAAGTAAAATCTTTGTAGATCAGAGCTTATTAAAATGTGCATGTTCTATCTCAGTGAACTAAGAAAATCGCTTTTCCTTGATTCCCAGCAACCTTCCAAGTGTCCTATCACATTTGTTCACCACAAGGGGGTGAATCTGCACAAATGTCTTGGCCTTTCTTTATCATCATCTGAGAAGATTTCATGATTTTTTTTATATATATATATTTTTAAGATTTTATTTATTTAACTTTAGAGGGGAAGGGAAGGAGAGAAATATCAATGTAAGGTTGCCTCTCATGCATCCCTGGCTGGGAACTGGCCCACAACCCAGGCATGTGCCCTGACTGGGAATCGACCCGCGATTCTTTGGTTTTCAGGCCCGCACTCAATCCACTGAACTACACCAGCCAGGGCCATGAACGTTTTGCTTGTTTTGTTTTATCATGTTTTATGTCTTTTCCCCCTCAGTATAAGTAGTGTTCCTAAGACTACTTTAGTTTTGAATGTTGACTGTGGAGAGCGAATTTCACTTTAGAACCAGAAGAGATATTCTAGGTCAATACTGTAGAAACTGCAATTCTAGCAGCTTTTTCTATTTCCCGTACAGCATGTGGAAACTCAAGGAAAACCTAATCATTTCAAGTACCCTGAAGCCCCATGAGCTTTAGAGACATTAAATATTCAATGGCATAATTTGTATTTATTCATAATTGTTTTAACACTGAGATAAAATTCAGCCCCTGGGGCAACTAAATGACTCTGTTTTCTGAGATAGGTTGTTCATGTTTTGGCTACAGGTTATAGTTATATCAGAGTTTAAAGTATTTTCACAAAATTTTACAGGTTTTCAATAAATGCCTGGGGAGGGCATACATTTCTACATCAAACAATATCGGAGAAAATAATTATCACTGATTTCTTTCTCTCTCTTTCTCTTTAAGTCAGATATGTTAAAAAGAAGAAACTACAAGAAGGTAGCAAAGTGAAAACTACTAAATTCATCACAACAAATTCATCATAACATAGAAAAAAATATGAACCACAGGGCTAACAATTTTCTTCTTTATTATTAAGCATGTTTTACCCTGAAAACTATCTTCTGTGAGAAACTGAAAACAAAATACTTGGGCTACCTGAAATATATATTCAAGAAATAACATCAGAGAAGCCATGCGTTTTTGGTATGTGGTATGTTCTCTCACAAGAGTAACCACAACAACCCGAACTGCCCATCATCCATGCCACTGCCCTCCCCTGACCTCCCTTCTCCTACATGGTACTGGCAACATTTTTACCTGTTAGCAACTTCTGTCTCATCGAGTGATGTGTAGGCTGGAAGAGGAAATGACTGGACATGTGTCTAAGGGTACAGTAGGGCAGTTAATCAAGATGGGGCCCTTAGATAACCTCACAATCATCTGGGTATTTATTAAAAATACAGATTTGCAGGTCATGCCTTGTTACTCCTCCTTCCCCCCACCCCTCACCCCCTACCTACTGAATAAAAATGATCTCTGGGTCTGGAAACTGGGATTTTGCATTCAAAATAAGTGATTCTGATGTGTTCATCTCAATAGTGGCTACAATCCATACTTTTGCTTATTATCTTAATAATCACATCATTTCTATAGAGAGTAAACAGTTTCATTATTAATTCTATTAAAGATGTGGAAATTGAGGCACAAGGAGTTTAAATTAATGATCCATGTTTATTCACTGAATCATGGCCAAGCTAAGATTAAAATTATAACTCTCAGTTAATAACCCACTGTTTTTTCTAGCATAATATGTTCAGGGGTGAGCAAAACTATGTTTACAGTTGTAAGCAAAACACAGTTTATTCTTGTATTATGTATTTTTCCATATGGAAAACTGTATACCTACTTTTGCCCACCCTGTATATAATGTTTTCTCCATTACTTAATAATTCCCTATTCATATTGGGCTATTGAAGTGCTTTGATTATGAAACTCTGTGGAGGGTGGGGTGAAGATGAGGATAAAATAGCTTACCCTTAGATTTGATAGCTATTACTCTATGTAAAATATAACTTAGTTCTGATGAATTCATGCCTTTCTTTTAGTAGCAATAATTTTTAAAAGCAAATGTATTTATAAATAAAATCCATAGCCAGAAAACTTTTCTAAAAAAGAAGGAATCATAGACTTTATTAAAAAAAAAAACCACCCTTTGAATCAATAAAAAGAAGGCAATGATTCAGTTTCTATAAAAAGAAGAGAATTAAGGACCAGAATGTGTTAGGACCTAAATGATGCAATATATACAGGCAAATGCAATCTAGAAAACATTATCTTTAGGTAAAAGCCATTCAGCAGCTGCCTATTTGTGACACATATACACTGATTAAGAGCACAGTTAAACAACTGAATAATGTGTGTGCTTCATATAATAACACCCTGTTCTTACTGCAGGTTTAAAGAAACAAAACTAGGTACAGTAAAACCTGTGTGTTAATGTTAATTGGAACATGTCATGATCTGAATATACGAAAAAGTGATAGATCATGGACTCATTCAGAGCTGTCCTTATATATAGGGAGAGGTCTCAGGAGAGTTGGGGGGAGCCTCTTTGCAGCCACCCTTTGGGTGGTCTTCTTTTGCTTTCCTGTAATGTATGATGGCTACAATGTTTGCCCTATGAAAATGTGATCAGTAAGTAGCTAGCATAAATCTACCACGGGATAGCCAGGTGGGAAAGTAAGAGTAAATGGGGAAAAAGTATTTCTTAACAAGGATGCTGGTAAATTTTTATAATGTTTGAAATTTAATTTTATGTCTTGTAAAAGCACAGTTCAGATTTTGTAGTGCTTTATCTAGCTTTTAATCTCAGGCTTGGAAATGCGGATGATCGCGGGGCTTATTGATAGGCCCTGGGGTGGCCATGAGGGATAGGGAGTGAATTTGAAACCCTCTGGAAGAATTTGAGGGTTCTTGGAATATGGCCAGGAATTCCATTAAAAAAATCAGTAATGGTAATGTCCATTTCCTTAATCTCCTTATCTTTCATTTAAAAATAAATGTTGCCCAGTGAAATGACTTCCAGCCATGTTTTGATTAGACAAGTCTCATTAAGACAATCAAACAAAGATGTTGTTTAGTCACTGACTAATACCAGGAAGAAGACGCTTTAAATACACTGGTCAGAAAGACATCGTGGAACTTTGCCAGGAGCTACTTCTCACTCTATTTTTATAAAATATGCTACTTTTTCTTATCATAAAAGTAAAATATTCATCACAGAATAATTTAAAAAGTTCGATAAGCAAAAGAAGAATACATTTTGAGATATGTTTACATTCGTAATATATATCACTAAAGACTAAGAAATCATTCTCTATATTTCTCAATCTTCAAAGACTTTCAGTTGCTTCTATCCATAGCCTTCTGCTTGGGTGTCAGAAATGAGGGATAGAAGGGAATTTACAGTGGGTAGTATTGGGAGAGGATTCAGTTATGGGATAGACACTTTCCCTTAACATTGCCATTACAGCAGTGGTTAATTGACATTATTGTCAATGTAATAGCCATGTGACTTGTACCTATTGCTTAATTTTGGGGGCCTCAATTTCCTTGTCTTTTTTTCTAAACACACACACACACACACACACACACACACACACACACACACACACCCCGTGGAGCTATTGACCCCAGATATCCCAAGTCTCTCCACCAGTATTTATTTTTTCTACTATCAGTTTATATTAACCTACCGTCATTCCCTGTCTAGGGTGGTACAAATGAGTCTTCTTGCTAGTGCTCTACTTGACCCTCTACTATTCAATCCCACAATATCAGTGAGAGTAAGCTCTTAAAAACATAAATTCTGTTATGTCATTTTCTGCTCTTTTCCACAGTCCCTACGTTTCTATAGGATCTGGCCCCTCTGTCCTCATTTCCCATATTCTCCCCTAACATCTCAACCTGTCAACCACCTGGTCTTTTTTCTAGTCCTAAAATATGCCAAGCGTGTCCTCATCTTATAAGCTATCTTTGTTTTTTCCCTCGCTTCAGAACATTTGGTTTCATATCATTTCTTGGCTGGTAGGTACCCTTATAATTTTCAGGTCTCATGTCAAATGTCACCTCATTACAGAGGTATTTCCTGGCCATGCTTTCCAAGGTAGCTTTTATTTATTTATTTATTTATTTATTTATTTATTTATTTATTTATTTACTATATATCCAGTATTTATCACTATTTTTAGATTGATTTTTAACTTTATTATCTTTTGGCCCACCATACTCAAGACTGTAAGCTCCATGAGAAAAGCTTGTTTATTAAAATATCTCCAGTGCCCAGAATAGTCTGGCACATGGCAGGCACTCAGTACACATGCTGTGTAAAATCTAAGATTATAATTACACATTCGATGGCATAATGATTTAATGTCTGTCTTCTCCTCAGTTTCTAAGCACTTTTATTTCCATTGTGTAACTTGTTGCCTAATGATACCAAGGAATGCATGTTAAATGAATAAGATTATTACACTCTTAAACTATATATTTGTAACCTTATATAATCTAATCAGTTTGTATGACTGAGGTAATATTTTATTTAAACTCTTCATTTTGTCATTTTTCTACTTACACCATCTATTAATATGAAAGTTCTTAATATGTTGATTGTGTGTCAAAATGTCTTCAGATACAAGTCATAAAGTCATACGATGCCCAATTATCAAGAGCTCAAGCAAATTAGACATTTAATTAAACAAACGGCTGGACTAAGTGGCTTCTGTATTGACACAGGAGCTCAACGATTTCTTCAGAGAACCAGGCTCATTTGATCTTCCTACTTGGCCATCCCCAGAGTTGTGTTTGTCTCCCTAGGCTCGCTGCCTCATGACTCTCGAGATGACACGGCTCTGAGCACTATGCCCTCCCAAGACTGAATTCAAGGAGATAAAGAAAAGAAAGGGCTAGTACTAGAAAGCTCTCCATTCAAGCCTATGTCTGGTAGATCTTAACCAGAAATTTTTCCAGAAGTCACCGATCATACTTCCCTTTATATTTAAGTGACCAGTCAAAGTTTAAAATTTAAGTGGCAAAGAGAATAGTATAAATATAACTGGCTTATAGAAGTTATGATTTATTATTATAGAAGCCATTATTTCTGGGCTCATGACAAACATTTAAATTTAATGGTTTTATTACCAAGGAAGAGATGACAACAGACATTGGGAAGGCAGTTAACATGGTCTGTCACAAGCAGCACAAATAATTAATAACTGTTTTCACTTTACTTGCCATTGACATTAATCTCTTCACACTGGGAAAAAGTTTTCCATACTGTTTTCTTGTGATTTAGCTTGCATTTTAATATTCTTCTTTCCAGTTTTTTATTTTCAATGGAAAAAAGCATTTTTCAGAGGAAATAAAAGTGCTTAGAAACTGAGGAGAAGACAGACATTAAATAATTATGCCATCGAATGTGTAATTATAATCTTAGATTTTACACAACATGTGTACTGAGTGCCTGCCATGTGCCAGATATCAGAGATGAAACTCACAATTTAGCATTAGTAATGATTTTGTTTCTTCATATGGTACCTTTAAAATTCTAGGTGTAAGGTCAGCAGCTTTGTGTTCATTGTCTGACTTTGTTTTTTTTTCTGTACAAGCAAGATTGACCAATGAGCGCTGTATTTTCTGCTTGCTGAACATCTGCTAATTGATCTTCTAGTAAATCAATTTAGTGTGGGTTTGCTCTGAAATCACTGGGAGCAGGGAGAGTACTCTGAATTAGACAATGGCAAACACAGAAACAAAACACAAAAACAAAAGCCCTTGGTAGTTCTTGTGGTTGTTGGTTAATCATCGAGGTATATACTGAATACCTTGAGAAATGTGACTGGCATTTAATTATTGCTCATTGATTAGCATTTAGGTTAGAAGGACTGTATGTATTTTGTGTATTTGTAGGTATTAAAATACTATGTATTATGTGATTTTTTAAACAATTTGTCTTGGATCTTATCCATGCTGTAGGTACCCTTTTGTGCTCAAAGCATTTGGTACAGTGTTTTCAGACTGTAAAACAGAATTTCCCCCTTTGTTTGTGAATACCTTGATTCGTTGTATAAGTGCTTCAATATTTGTTACATTTGCTGCTTTCTATTGAAATTTTTCATCTCTTTTTCCTAAAATTAACTTAAAAAAAGATTTTACTTATTTATTTTTAGAGAGAGGGAAAAGGAGGGAGAAATAGAGGGAAAGAAACATCGATGCGTGGTTGCCTTTCACATGCCCCCTGCTAGGGACCTGGCCTGCAAACCAGGCGTGTGCCCTGACTGGGAATTGAACCAGCAACCCTTTGGTTCAGAGGCCAGTGCTCAATCCACTAAGCCACTTCAGCCAGGGCATCATCTCTTTTTTAAGCACTAAGGATTGCTTTAGACTCACTCATAGGTGGGTTGTAGTTCACAATGATATCAGAGAAGAAATACATGTAATTTCACTGATGACAATATGCTTACAGTTTCAATTATTTTTTTCTAACTTTTTTCTTCTGGTTTAATTATCAGCAATTCATTAAGCTTCCATTAAATAGTATATTATTGTAGGTGCTGGAAAGCTTTAAAAAATGTAAAAGACAAACCTCATGCTCTCCAGCATTTTACACCAACCTAAAGGGATTCATGACTTTTAGAAAAAAAAACAAAAAACAACTACTGGTAAGTCACAAAGTAAGCCTTTAGTGTTGAATAGAAATTAGATTTTCTTAGTGGTTACTTGTCTTCAGTAATGCCTTCCCAGGTCTAAGGCCTTCAGGTCCTTGTTTGAGAATGTGTGATAGAAAGACAAAGGGCTTACATCCACCTACAAAGAGTTTGTTTTTGTACATGCTTTGCACAAATGACAAATGGAGTTTCCAAAGCATCTCTGTGAGCTCATTGAGCTTCCTGATAATCATTGCTTTGAACTCAATATCTGATAGTTGAGTTGCCTCTATTTCATTCAGCATTCTTTCTGAGGCTTCCTCATTTCCTTTCATTTGGGGATTGTTTCTTTGTCTTCCCATTGTTTGTGAGACTCCTCTTGTTAGCCCCAGCTTCTTAAATTGATCTGTTCTGACTCCCTGGGTTTATGGTGTGAACTTCTATGCTATAATACCTGTGAGATTCAGTGGTGCAGTTTCCTTGATCTCCTGAGCTCACTGGTCTTGGGCTGTTGTTTAAGTTGGCTCTGTGATTGTCTTTGGGTTTTGATTCTTGCTGGGTCTTTCTTTCGTGGGTCCTTCCCACCAGCTGGTTAGCTGAGAGTCCTCTGTCCACCTCCTTTTGTGTTTTGTTGTGCTAGTGAGGGCAGGTTGTGTTGAAGCTTGTTCTTCCGTGTGTACAAGGTCTTGAGGACTCTCTGTTGCTCTTGTTCAGTTGTTTGGTCTGGGTAATTTCTCCACTATTTAGTTGTATTTCCAGATAGATCCTGGATTGAGGTTAGTGTAGCTTCCACTCCCTCCTTCAGCTTCTTCTGTTGTTATCTGTTGGTGGTTCCTTTGTTGTTGGGTTTCCTCTTCCAGTGGGTATCCTGGTGTTCACAACTTCCACCTACTCTTTTTTGTGATCAGTGGGAGGGTGAGGGTGAAATGGTTTAAGACAGCAAGAGTGTATTCTATGATATTTACAGTAGCAGCTGGTAGAGAAGAGATAGGAGATCCTTTGGCTATGTATAGTGTTACTATGATATTCCACACAACTAGTCACTTTTTAGAAAGGATGGAAAGAAGATAAGACTCTTGTTGGAGAAGAAAGGATTGTGAGTTGGATCTAGAAAGCAGTGGGGTTGTGAGAGGTCAGATTCTGAGGCAAGGTGAGAATAAAGGATAGTAAATAGGTATAGTGTGTGAGCAAATGGAGTTAACCACTATAGTAATACAGTTGAGGAAACTGAAGTGGGCTAAGATCTGGGAGGGGTGTTGTGAAATATTTACAATTGTATGGAACAGCTATTATTTACAATAATATTAGAGCAACAATCATATGACAGAATCTATGTGACCTGGATACCAAGAATAGGGAGTATTGGACCTTGAGTAGTATGCTGATGGAACACAAGTCACGTGAAGGACAGTAAATTAGCAGTACACTGTGAAAGAGAGAACAGGGGAAACCTGTCAAATGATACAATATAACCAGCCAAGCAAAGACTACTACACAGAGAGAAGAGGAATACAAAAATACTATTAAAATAAAAGATATAAGAATAATGAAAAAAATAATAACGTAAA
>PVKM010014949.1:0-28440 GCA_004027735.1 Carollia perspicillata | reverse complement strand
AAATTCCCTCCCCTCTCCCCTCTGGATACTATCATCCCCTTTTCTATTTCAATGTTTTTTACTATATTTTGCTTGTTTGTTTGTTTAGTTGCTTAGGTTCCTGTTAAAGGTGAGATCATATGGTATTTGTCCTTTACTGTCTGGCTCCATTTCTCCCCTTCTTTATCTGGCCTTTATTCAAAACTCATCTTTTGTGATGTTTTCTTTGTCTAATAACTCCAGCCCTCACTGAATGAGTAACTAATAATTCTAGATTCCCTTTTGTTAAATGTTTGCACTTTGTCTCCCAAATTTAACTATGAGTACTCTGTAAGGTCCCTTATACTACCTAGCCCCTAGAGGGAGCCTGTTATTAATGTTACTAATAACATAATAATAATGAGGGAATAGTGAGCCAGTGCAGTGGCAACAGTGGAATAAAATGAGCCTAAATTCAAATCCTGGTACTATATGTCATTTGCTGGCTATATGACCATGAACACATTACTTAATTTTGCTAAGCCTCAGTTGGTGAGAATGTAATGAGATGTACTATATCAGAGCACCTATTACAGGATTTGGTATATAACATATGCTTAATAAAGTTTAGTTACCTTCCCTTCCCACTAATAAGCACTTGTTGATTTAAAGGGAGTTGGAGCAATTCCTGTAGGGGGCTGTCAATAGCACCATCATTTAAACTCTTATACTTTCCCCATTACATTCTTGCTTGTGCTTTTGTCATTTCCTAACAAAGATTCCTTCATATTTTCTGCTCCGCGGTCTTGAGAAAAAGTCAACTACACAAGTCACCCAAAAGGCTACTCAGAATGGTCACATTATGGGCAGCAGGAGGGCATCTCTACATCTACATCTCACTTCCATCACACCCACCCTAGCACTCCCTCCTCCCTCTGGGTATCCCAGTGAGAAAAACAGTGAAGCAGCCAAAAGAGGAGATGGAGATAAACAGCTCTGTGGTCCCTCTGTACCTCCCTCTTGGGAGGAAACACTCAGGTCCAGTCTCCTTCCTCAATTCCTGTGAGAAAGAAAAACAAACAAAAACAACCCTGCCTATATTCCAGAAAAAAAGCAACCCCGATTTCTGGCCTCTTTATTTCTTCAAGTCCTTCCTTCACCAATCAATTCCACCCTCACCACCCACTCCAACCATCATCCCCTAGGTCAACTTCCTGCTACATAAAATAGAACTTCTTTTAGTTGATTTGTCTTAAGTGTATCTCATTCCTGCCTTTAGCAAGTAGCGGTACCATTTTCCCCCAGCCTTCCTATTCTAAGTTGGAATATCCCTTAATAATACAAATAATAATAATAATTCTTGAAGTTCCCTATCTACTACTGTATTAAAGCAGATCTCTTTTTATTTGTGGCCCTTTAATGATCCAAAATATTTTACGTCGGTCGTCATCTTTCCAGCGGGAAAAAACCGCCGTCACTTCCACTCCCCACACACATATCAAAAAAAAAAAAATCCATAAATACCCTCCCCGCTGCACAAAATACAAGAATTTCATTATTCTTAAACAGACTTCGGCCGTGCTGCACGGGAACAAGCCCACGTAAACCTGGGCTTCCACATCTGTGATTTGATCAACCTGGATGTCAATATTGACATCAGCCCCCAATCGGACAGTTGAAAAATACTCCTTTGACTTTCTCCCCGCAAAATACCCATTTCCTTTCCAAATTCACTCGAGCTTCATAGAGTAGAACCCTTTTTTATTGGCTTTAAATATCCCTTCAGCAATCTGGGACCATTTTTACCTCGTCTTTTCTGTGCTTAAGCTGACCCTTCAACAAACTGTTAAGTCTTAAGACTCTTCCCTGTTGCATAAAGTAGCTCCTTCTTTTGGTGGATTTGAGACAACTGAGGAAATCTCTTACCTCAGGGTTTACCTTTCCAGGAGACCAAGGCCGACTCCCACCCTACAAACATCCCTTCTTCCCAGCTCAGCCCCCACCCCCGCCGTCTCCTCGTGGCGGGACCACTCAGATCCTCGTTTTTATTGGTCTAAACTGTCTCCCTGGCGCCCGGGTGCCATCTCCTCGGCGGCCCCCCGTGACCCGGGCAGGCCCTGGGAGTTCCTAGCGGAGGCGACGACCGGGCACCTACCAGTCCGTGTGCGGCTCGTCGACGACCAGCAGCACCTTAGCTTTCCTGGCGGCGGCGGGCGCCGGTGCAGGTGAGTCCACCAAGCCGGCCGAGGCTGCCGTCTGCTTCACGGCTTGGGACAGCGAGCTGAAAAAGCTGCTGCCCACCGACGGCGCTGAGGCCGCCTGCGGTGCAGGCTGCGGCGCGGGGGCCGACGGTGGCCTCCGTTCGGGGCCCGGCGAAGCGGCCGGGGGCGCCGACGAGACGGGGGGCGCCGACGACGCCGAGGCCACGCCCGGGCCGGGGGGCGGCGGCGGCGGCTGCTGGGGCTCCGGCCGCTGCAGGTCGGTCATGTAGCCATTGGGCAGGTTGGCGATGAAGCTGCTGTCTGACAGCCGGCGCCGCAGGAAGTTCATCATCTGGCTTGAGGGGATGGGGGCGCGCGGGGCGGCGGGCCCGGCCGGCGCGGAGGGCAACACTGAGGCGGCAGATGTGGGGCTGAGGTGGCTGAGGGGGCCGAGGGGGCTGACTGTCAGACGCGGGATCGAGAGCCTAGCAGACCGCCGCGGCAGACTGGGCCGGGCGATCCAGGCGGCGCGAAGCTCAGCGCGGTGGAGCAGGGGGGCGGGGCCACAGATCGCCCCGCCCCGCGCCGCAGAGCTGGCACCGCCCGGGACTCGCCGCCTGCGCACCCTGCACAGTGCAGCGGGCCTCCAGGGTCTGCGGACTTGAAGGCTGAGGAGAGCTAGGTCACCTGCAGCCTGAGCGTGGCTCTATGGGCAGGGCGTGGGAGGCAATTCTGCTCTCCAAGAATAGGGAAAAAGGAACCGAAAGCCCCTACTGTAACCTTTTGGTTGGTGAGAAAAGAACCATGTCCCACTTGAGATGGAGGCGAAGAAAACTGTCCTCACTCTCTTTAGAGGGAAAAGAGGTGTTAGTCTCCCTCCCCTGAGATGAGAAGGGAGCTATTCCCCCCCACCCCGCGCACTGTAACGAGAAAAAAAAGAACCACCTTTCTTCCCAAACCTAAGAAAAAGGTGTCATCTCCCCAAACCCCGGATGAGGGAGGAAGGAGTAATCTTTGTTCCCACTAACATACATGCACAACACACACACACATCCTATGGTGAGATGGAAAATAACTCTACCCGCCACCCCAAGGTGATAAAGACAAGTCTTAGTAGGGAAGCAAAGGGTCATCGTCTCTACTTTGGGAAGATGATGAACAAATCCTCTCCACTTCTACTTGGAAGATTGTGTCGATCTCATTTTTTTACGGCTGCACTTGAGAAGGGCTCACCTAAGAGCATGTACTTCTCTCCCCCTCCTCATCCACCAGAGAGACAAAACCATGTTTAAAGTTGGGAACACACACACACACACACACACACACACACACACACACACACACGACTCTCAAATGGTATATCTAAGCCTCCACTACCCTTTCTTTGTCCACCTCCCTAACAGGCACTGGTGCATCTGAGGTAGTAGTACCAAAAAGGCCATCTTCAAGATCTTTCTATTTGTTTTTATTTTTGCTTTTTTACCCCAGTTCACTCATTGGCCAGACCTGCCTGGAACTCTATGAAGATTTCTCTAATTACCACTTTCCCACGTGTGCTCCCTGAATCTTTGTGTGACCCCTGGACCTTTGTTTTCACCTCTAGTGAGATATACTTAATCCCTGTGTTGTAGTGGAAAAAGACACAGCAGTTACACTTTACTCTCTGACTACAGGTGACTTTGGGCACATTAGCCCTCTGAGTCTCTTTTTCTCAGCTGATAAAAGGAAATAACTTTTCAAAGTTGTTACACAGAGTAAATGAGATCATGTATGCAAAGCACCTGGCAAACAGTAAGTATTCTAGGGATGGTGGTTGGATTCTTATTTGAACAAGTTCTCAGTCAGTATTTATTGGGCTGAATGGAATCAACGAGCAGCTTGCCACTAACATTGGAGGGCAGTTCTTACTTCCTACATTCTAGCTGGTACTCTCAGCTTGGAGCCTAGAGATGCACGGTCCAACTCTGAGCCAGAGACCCAGCGACGTCCAAGAGGTCTTTAACCAACTATAATAATACACTGGTCTTCCCATCTACCATATGCCAGGCAGTGGTGAGAGCTAAATAGACTGATATGAATGGGTAGTGGGCCCTGTCTGCGGGAAGTTTGCAATCTATGTGGGCTAAAGGAGAGATTGGGGAGGATAGACGCAGGAAAAATTAACCACAATAAGATGTGACAAATGCTATAATACCACTGGGCAAGGTGGTTTCAGAGCACCAACAAGTGAAGAATTCATTCTGTTTGTGAGGCTTAGGGATGGCTTTTCAGAGATGGTGACATATGAGATAGGTCTTGAGTCAGCTGCAAGAATTTACCAGCAGATAAGTGGGGAAAGCACTCAGGTAGAGAAAACCTGGAGGAATGCTAGTTGATGACTCCTCCAGGAAGCCTTCCCTCAATCTTACAAGGGAAGCTAAGTGTTTTATTACCTGCTCTGGGCTTTTTCATAGCCTCTAAAGAAATTATAATATCATATTCTGGTGACTAGAATATAAGCTTTTCAAGGATAAGACTGTGTCATTAATCTTTGGACCCCAGCATTAAGCAAAGTACCTGACACATTATAAGGTCTCAGCTGTTTGAGAATCAAACCGTGCTTTTTCCCAACTTATTTATTGTGTCTATTGGAGAATAAAACTGGTAAGTCACTAATAACTTAAGGAAATAAACTTATTTTAACACATTGCCTTTCTAGAAGTATTTTTTAGAGAATCAGAGGAATCTTTTCTAAAGACATGAATCTCTAATGATGAGATTTCAGACACTATCATTTCAATTTTATTTTGGATGATGGGTTATCTTTTTTTATTATTATTTCACTAAGTAATTCCCTTAACCATTAAGCTTGTAGTATATGTAAATTTAAAAATCAAACAATAAGCAAATGTGTTTTGAGTACTTAATATGTACAAGACATTATGCTACCTACTGGAGGGTGAAGGAGATTAAAGGATGAAGAAAACCCAAGTTCTTCCCTGAAGAAGACAACTCATAAACATGTGAGCACATACCTAGCAATATCAGAGCAGTCTCTGAGTCATCAGAAAGTGGAGCAGGCAGTGAGTGTTAAAGGAGCCAGAGGAGGAGGAGATATTCGGTGTAGGAAAAGATTTCACAGGGGAGGGAGAACCCAGGCCTTGTAAAATGGGTGGACTTCAAGTAACTAGAACAAGGTGGAGAAGGCAACCAAGAAAGAGGAGATAGCAAGATCAAAGTCAGGGAAGATGGACTGGATAAGTTATAAGGATGTATAGATCTATTCTGGAAGGCAAAGACCTTGTCTGTATTATCACTATATTCCTTGAGCCTTAGAATAGCATCAAAATGTAGTAATCACCCAAATATTTTTAAGATAGGCTCTAAGAGGCTATACTTGTGTGTGTCTATACAGCTTTGTTTGTAGCAGGCAAGCACCTCAAGGTGAGGAATTCTCTCTTCTGCTTCTCTCGGAATGATCTACAAAGCCAATATAACATCCAATACATAGTAAATGTCCCAATCTTGGGTGCTAGATCAGAACATTCCCAGGGAACTGCTTGGTTATAGGTTCCTTTATTGATACTGTGGAAGCCCACAAGACCACTAAAAAGTACTTATCAGATACTCTATTAATTTGTTAAGTTAGGTTATAATAAGAATATTACTCATGGAAGAATAGAGTTTTTATTTTATTTTGTTTATTCTAGAAAAACATCGATGTGAGAGAGAAACATTGATCAGTTGCCTCTTGCACACCCCAACCAGGGACCTGGCCTGCAACCCAGGCATCTGCCCTGACCAGGAATTGAACCTGTAGCCTTTTGGTTTTCAGGCCAATGCCCAGCCCATTGAGTCAGTATACCAGTCAGGGCCCTACACCATCAGGGCCAGACTGTTTTCTTATAATTGGGCATGATGGTCATTAATCAGCTGTATATGATCAGACTATTTTCATTAGTTGGTACAACTGTAAATCATATCTGCTTAAACCAATATCCTCCGTGTTCCACTGAATCATTGCCAAGAAACGTCCTTGTAGCATTCAAGACACTTTATTATAAATGGACTTGAGTTTTTAATGACCTACAGTGAAAGTCTTTTCCTTCTCCTTACCTGTGGATCTAGGTTCCAGATACAGGGAGAATATAGCACTATTAGACTATTTTATGCCTTGCCTTTTCCCTGGAATTGAGGGGAAGAGGACAGGATTTGGAAATGCTCCAAAATGTAAAATCCTAGTGCAGTTAGGACCTTTTCTGCCTATTTCCCTCTGAGACCAAGCAGCCATTTGCCATATCTAGGTGGAAGTCATTTCTCTCAGAGTAATCAGTAGAGGAGTCTCCCCCACCTTTTTAAATCATTTGGGGATCAACTAAGCCAACTCAGAATCTCAGAGCTGTCTTTCAATTCTAGAAGCCCAAGACTCTTTGAGGTCCTTCCTTGTGTAATCTTTATCTTTCCACTGAATTGTAAATACAAGTAAACATCTGACAACTGTAGATGAAAGGATCCTGTTAAAATCAAGATTCAATTTAGCTTTATCACCTCTCTCATTTCTCTCTTCCCTTGAGCAATGATGCAGTAAAGAAAGCCCACAAGGTTTTCTGAGGAGGAATTAAAGTGCCTTCTGCAGGCAGAGCTCAAATACAGAGCATAAAGGAAAACCTGGCGCATTGAACCACCTGGCAAAACACTTGTTTACTGGTTGTCCTCCCAAACAAGGAAGTTTGCTTGAACATGCCACCCTTGGCCCTTGCTCACTTCTCAGGATCGGGGGTGCCATTCAGGACCACCAGCCCTAAAGAGAAGTAGAAAGAGTTTGGGGTTCAGAAACTGTGGGTTCTAGTCCCAGCTCTATCACTAATTAGCTTTGCAATTTTCGACAAGTTGCTGGGTTCTCTGGTCTTCTAATGTAAACAGTGAGGGGTAGGTCTGCCTTGGTCCTCTCGTGAGATAATATGGGAACACTTTGAAAGTGACAATCAAACTTTATCATTATTTCCTTTAATACATCTTGTTACCTGTCATTCAGAGAACCCAATTTATTTGAAAGTTTGTCATCTCCATTCAGGTGGGCCTTCTTGACAATTGGCCCTGTGGATGCTTTCCTTCTCCACCTCTGTATAGAGGTCAGCTGTAGCCTCAACTTTGAATTCTCCAAAGGTGGCCACTTCAGTTGGGCCAGTTTGCTATAATTAGAAATCACACGAATATGAGTTCAACTTCTAAATCTGCTTCATGGTAACTTTGAACAAAGCACTTTCAGCCTCAGTTTCCTCAGCTAGAAAAGAATGGTAATAATTATTATAATGACCTTGAAGGACTAGTTTGAGGACTATGACTAAATAAGATCAAGTAAATGATTATATTTTATAAGCTATAAAGCACTGTGCAAATGTTAGCTATTAATTTTTCTAATGCCAGGGGAATCACAGAAGTCACCAGTACCACAACTAAAATATAAAAAAGGACTTCTCCCACATATCCTTACCCCAATGTTACACACCCAGGAGAATTCATGAAAGGCTTGAGGTCGACCCTCTGCAATTACTCCCAGGCTTAGTCATACCTGTTAAAATAAATGCAAAACATTGCAACTAATGGCTCTACCTTGCTGGGTGACCTTAAAAAGGCATTTAACTTCTCTCTCCAGGCTTCCATTTCCTAGCCTGGGAAATGATGAAGAGGGAGCTGAGCTGGGTGATCCCCAAGGTCTCATGTTGTAAGATTCTCTGGGCAGAGCCCCATAGGAGAAATTTGCACATAATGTCACCAGGCTGAGCCAGGAAACATAGGGGCTGAGTCTGGAGAGCAAACAGTGAACGTTGACAGATGGTTTCAGGAAGAGAGAAAAAGGCTGGGGCACTCAGAAGAAACACAGGTTGCATGAATTCTAATTCCAAGTCTGCCTCTGACTTAAGGGAGTTCAAGATAGCCCGCTTGCCAAGTCTCCATTTCTCTGACAGTACTGGGGACACAGTAATAACTCCAACTGATTAGATGCTGACTACATGCCACAACTGTATGAAATATCTTCTTTTTTACCAATGAAGCAATTAGACTTCAGAGAGGTTATACCACCTAATATGAGATCTTAGAACTAGAAAATTGCAGAGCTGGAAGTCTCTGGTTGCTTTCAAAGCCCATGAGATTCTCCATTAGAGTATACAGGCAGGCCTCTTAGAAAGGTGCCATCCATCAGCCACTAATGGATGTCAAACTCATTTTTACTGGGGGCCACATCAGCCTCGCGGTTGCCTTCAAAGGGCTGAATGTAATTTTAGGACTGTATAAATGTAACTACTCCTTAACTAGAGGCAAGGAGTTCAGTGCTACGGCCGGGTAGAAACAAGGTGCCGGGCCGGATGTGGGCCATGGGCCTTGTGTTTGCCACTTGTGCATTAGCAGCTTGCCTAATAAACACATTTATCAGAAACCATATAAGAAATAATACATACTCCTGGACTCTCCTCAGTGTCCCTGCTATCTCCCTCTGACCAAAATCCTGCAGACTCAGGAGGTGTGGCATCCTGTATAAACAGTCCTGCCCCAGGAACAAACTAGCCTCAAGCAAGAAGGGGATAGCTGATTAGATACCCCTCCATACACCCAACTCCTACTCCCACCTAGCTTGGACCACAGCTTCCCACAGAGCAGCTCTGGTCTTTTCTGGATGCTCATGTATTGGTGTTGCCATGGTGATAGAGGAACATTTCTATCATGCACACATGAACAGCAGAGTGGGTTTCCCCTGCCTGGGAAACTCAGAGGATTCATCAGAGATTGTTTTCCAGCAGCATCCTCCCACTGCTTTGCTGATAAATGAAAAAGCACCCCTTCCATTTAGCATTTGACCCAATCCAAGGACAGAGCTGAGCTTTCTGTACCAAGTCAGTATAGAAGGCAACCTGTCCCTCTACCTCTGATACAGTTCCTCTTCAAGGAGGCACCTTCCGGGTGATAGGGAAAGATGTTTACAAGATACCAGTGAATGAGCTATTGCGTTTACATAAACTGTGGGCAGCTCTGACTACCCGGTCCTTCTCCACCACTAACCAGATGGTAGATCAATTAGATCTTTAGCATCAGACCCATATAGGTTAATCCTCTGCCTCAATTACTTATTAGCAAGACAATCTTATGCAAGTTCTTTAATGAGACTCAGTTTTACATATATGTAAAATGGGGTTAATCTTTCTTTGCAGAGTTGTTGAAGAAAACTAAATGAGATCATGTATAAATAGTGCCCAACACAGTGTCTAGCATATGGTAGGTACATATTCATGACAATGATTATTTTTAAAAAATAAATGTAATTAAACATATGTTCTGATTTGGAGACAAATATTTGAATTCCTGGTTTACCACACAATAGGTTAAGAGTTATGTAATATTCTGGAGTCAGTTTTATTTTGACTCTCATTTTTTCATATGTAAAATGAAGAGGTCAGGATGAGATATGTAGTGTCAGGACATATAGGATTCTATGTGAAGATTTTATTTTGACAATATAGTTATAATATCTCTGGTGGGAATCTGGGGATTTGGGCTAAGAATAAACGAAAAAGACATCTCTTTATTAGTGAAATACATAAGGCATTAGTGGCATTATACCTTAATGTAAATAAATATCTGTACATTGAGAAACACCTTTCCCCCTCCCCCACCCCAATACCTTACACCCCATTGTATAAGTTCCTGCGTAACTGTCCCCAGGGAAAGGTTCCTTAGTGCCAGGGCCAGCTCTGAGCAGATGGCCCCATTTCTTTTCTTGAAAATAGCCAGCTCCAGAGTTGGGAGAAAAACAGAGTCATAGTCCAAGGTCAAAGACTTGACTGTCATTTTAATGAGTGTGATTCAGTCCAAAAAGCCCACCAGCATTCTCTCTCCATACCCTCCCCTTCATTCTGCACATCTGCAGAACTCTGTCAGGGCTAGGGACCCTCTGGAGCACCTGGCTGGTGTGCCTGTCCCCTGTTCTTGATCAGGAGTGAGTCAATATTCCTATTTCTTGGTTTTTATCTTTTCCCTCCCTACCCTGTCAGTGTCAAGAGAATGTCTTTTCTTGTCTCCAAAATAGCATCTGGTTCATTTGAAGCAGGCTAACAGTAAGCTTTCTGCCAGCACCATCATTTCTTGGAAGACAGAAGGCATCCCCTATCCAATTATCTAAAAGTCCCCTTGCCTGATGATTCATCCAACCACTCCATCATGAGCCAGTCCTGGGTATCCTAAAGTCACCTTGAACAGATCAATAGTAATGACTGCTTACCACATTGCCTTGAATTTTTACAACAACTTCACAAGATAGGAACTACACTCTCATTTAAACAAATGAGAAAACAGAGGCTCAAAGAGGGGAAGAGACTTCCCCAAGGTCACACGGTGTGTCACAGAAGAGCTGAGATTCAAACGATGCTCCCTAATTTTAGGATGAAGAATTGAACATGCACTAGCCACTTGCTTTTCTACAGGTCATAGAAGTGCCCAGGCTGTGAAAGCATGACACCCAAGGGTTCCAGAAAATCAACCCCTGTGTCATAATCTCTTCTGTGCCTCCAAGCATTTGTTCAAACTGTTTCCTCTGCTTGAGATACCCTTCCTCTTGCTTTGCAGCATGGTGCAGTGGAACAGCCACAGTCTTTGTGGTAGACAGAAGTGTTTTGGAATCCTGACTGTACTACTTGCAGCTTTATGATCTCAGACAGTTTATGAACTCTCCCTACAGTTTTCTTCATCTGTAAAGTAGGCTATCTACTTCATAGCATTGCCATGAGGATTTGAGCTTAAAAGGGCCTAGCAGGTGCTAGTGATTATAACCAGTTTTTCAAATGTAGCTCAGGCACCACTTCCTCCACGACCAGCCCCCTGACTGTGCCTCCCTCCTCGTGCTCTAACAGTCATTCTTTTTTCTTTCTTTCTTTATTCAACAAGTATTTAAATTACATAAATAGCTCAATCATAGTATTCAGCACACAATATTATAATTGTTAGGTCTTATTCTGTTTTCCTCATTAGATGGGGATCTTTCTGAGAACAGAGATTGTGATTGAGTCATTTCTGAATCCTGATTACCTAGTCCAGGGCCTGGCAGGAGGGAGGAAGAAAAGAAGAAAGAATAAAAGGAGACACAGAAGGAAAAGAAAACAAAGCACAGGACTGCTTTTGAAAACCTGCTCCAAAAAATAACATGTCTGTGTATCCAGGCAGATAGGAAAAGCGCCTGGTCCTTCCCTAGCCCCCTCTGCAAATGCCTCCTAATTCTTCCATTTACAGAAGCCAACAACAGGATGAGAATATCAATGAACTCCTGAAAAGGAAGCCTCAGATGAGTCCCGCATTGAGAGTGCAGACAGGCAAGTGGTGAGTGGTAAGGCACAGCTGCAGAAAGGAAAATTCCATCCATGCAGCCTCTGGGCAAAGACAGCTGTCCCAGGCCTGGTAACAGAGTGTGCCGGCTGCTGACCGAGCTCCGCCCATCTCCAGCAACTGCTGCTGCATCCCAGGCAACAGGCATGGCAGGTGATGGAAGGCAGCTACCAACTCCGCAGGAAGACAGCAGGCTCACCCAGGTAGGGGAAGCCTGAGCCCCAGAGCTCTACAGAGCTGGAGCTTGGAACCCTGAGCCTTCGTCAAAAGTACCAGGGAGAAGGACAGGAGGGTTTTCTTTCTCCCTGCTCTCCAGACCGTACCCCTGCCCACCTCTGAATCATCTGAAGGACTTTTTTAAAAATTCCATTCTGAACCCACTATCATTCCTCCAGAAAGGATAGCCAGGCATTCATGATTCTCCATACCCTCTGTCTAGCTCATCTCCTAGTCTTCCTTGACCTGTTTTGCAGCCATACTCAGCTTCTTTCTGGTCTCCAAACAAAGCATGTTCTGTCGTACCTCTGTGCTGTCTCCTCTTCTAAGAAAGCACTCTGCCCATGATTTGCTGTGTTGGGGTCAGTTGCCCAGAAGCAGAGTACAAATGGTTTGCTTAAGATGTGATCCCAGGAAGCACCAGTGGGGACATAGAAAAGTGAGACTGAGGAGGCAAAGGAAGCCAAGAAAAGGTGCATTCCTGAGCAGGTTACCATTTGGGGCAGCTGGAGCCAAATCCCACTGAGCAACACTCAGTTGTATTGTAGAATACATCTGGGAAAGCTAGGGAATTTTTTTCACCAACTCTCATTCAATGAGCTGTACTCATTGGTTGAGTACAGCTTCTGGGAGCCTTAGCTCCCCCAGCAGCTTGTTCAAGAGCCAGACCTTTCACCCTACCAGAGCTAGCTCCCAAGTAGAGTTACAGGGTAGCAATACCATCTGCTACCCTTGCCAAACTAACTTAACTACTCCTCATCTTTCAAGGCCACACTCAAAAGCCAATACCTCTAATCCCAAATAAATTTCACAGCCCCCCTCCTCTTCATTCCTAGGGCATGTTGAACACAACCCTATTAAATATTTATCCTTATTTATTATAGTGACTTTCTATATATCTTCTCTACTGGACCATGGGCTTCTCCAGGACAGAAATCATGACACAAGATGGCACATAGATAGCCATTGCTCATTAAATATTAGTAACAGTTAAGAATGCTAATGAACATTGATGATTCCCAGTACCAGCCCAAGACTCCAGTTATCTGGGAGGATCCTTGATGCCCTATTGCATTTTGTGATTTGAGGAGAAAATAGTGTCGTGGCTTTAGAAAGTATAATACTGAATGCTGCCTCAGTTTTCTCAAGGTCATCAATTGTCAGGACACCAAAAATCAGCCTGTCCAAAGATCTCAGATTAAAGCTTCATAAGGCCTACTTTGCCATCCTCTGCCCTGGTGTGGACAGCCATCTCACAGTGGATGAAAGATCATTGTATTCATACAGAGTTGTAGCTATTTATAACATACATAACATCATCAACCTATCTCAGTATTCCTGGCACTCATCCTAAAGGAGCTTAGTTGTATGGATAGGTTCTATGGCAGATTCCCTCTGCCAGAACCCTCAGATACTGTCTTTGTCTCAAGGGCTCCGGGTCTTGCCTGCAAGCTGGTGGCAGGAACTAGGACCCAAGTCAAATCAGATGTGATGTTTTCTGAGATAGCCTGAGACAATTCTGCCAGCATAAAGATTTAAAATTTGAGGGAAAAGAAAAAACCTTCTCAATGGTGATAAAAATATAGAGTATCCACCAGTAAACTTAACAAGATATATGCAAATTCTGTGTGAAAAAATTAACATTATTAAGGTATACCAAATAATACTTTACAAAAAGAAAGATATATCATTTTCTCAGATAGGAATACAATATCATAAAGATGTCATTTACCCCTAAATTAATCTGTAAATTTAATGCAATTCTAGTAGGAAAAAAAATACCAACAAATTACGGGGGGACTAAACAAATTGACTTTGAACTTCACAGGGAAAAATAAAAAATCAGGAATAGCTGGGAGAACTCTGAAGAGAAAGAATAGAAATGGAGAGAGTGGCTCTACCAAATATAAAAATATGGTATTAATCTACAATAACTTAAACAATGTGGTACTTATGCATCAAGAGACAGATCAATAAATAGAAAGCTCAGAAATAAACCTAAATATATTCAGGAATATAGTATAGAATAAGTGTGGCACTTCAAATCAGAGAGAGAGAAGATTATTCAATAAATTATTCAGTTACTGTTGAAATAATTGAATAGTTATCATGGGAAAAACTTAAATGGGATCCATATTTCTCACATTATAGCAAAAAAATTTTCAGGTGAATCAAAACCAAAACAGTAATAAAAGAAAATGTAAGGATTTTTGTTTAATAATCTTGGAGTGAGAAATAGCTGTCTAAGAATGACATATCCCAGACATAAAATTTAGAATAGATAAATTTGCCACGATGTTTCTCCATGGAGAAAAAAAACCCTTCACATATTCAAAAGGCAAGAGACAAACTGGGAAAATTACTGGCAATTTATACCACAGCCATGGGACTAATTCTCTCTTTTTTTAAATATAGTTTATTGATTATGCTATCACAGTTGTCCCCTTCCCCACTTTCACTCTCCTCCACCCTGCACACCCCCTCCCACCCACATTGTCCCTCTTTAGTTCATGTCCATATGTCATACTTGTAAGTTCTTTAGCTTTTACATTTCCCATACTAATCTTGCCCTCCCCCTGTCTATTTTCTACCTACCATCTATGCTACTTATTCTCTGTACCTTCCCCCCTCTCTCCCTCTCCCACTCTCCTGTTGCTAACCCTCCACGTGATCTCCATTTCTGTGCTTCTGTTCCTGTTCTAGTTGTTTGCTTAGTTTGTTTTTGTTTTTGTTTTAGGTGTAGTTGTTAATAATTGTGAGTTTGCTGTCATTTTATTGTACATGTTTTTTATCTTCTTTTTCTTAGATAAGTCCCTTTAACATTTCATACAATAAGGGCTTGGTGCCCTGGCTAGTATAGCTCAGTGGATTGAGTGCGGGCCTGTGAAGCAAAGGGTCACCGGTTCGATTCCCAGTGGGGGAACATGCCTGGGTTGCAGGCCAGGTCCCCAGAAGGGGACATATTGATGTTTCTCTCCCACTCTCTCTCCTTCCCTTCCCCTCTCTCTAAAAATAAGTAAATAAATAAATAAAATATTTTTAAAAAAATAAGGGCTTGGTGATGATGAACTCCTTTAACTTGACCTTATCTGAGAAACACTATCTGCCCTTCCATTCTAAATGAAAGCTTTGCTGGATAGAGCAATCTTGGATGTAGGTCCTTGCCTTCCATGAGTTGGAATACTTCTTTCCAGCCCCTTCTTGCCTGTAAGGTCTCTTTTGAGAAATCAGTTGACAGTCTGATGGGAACTCCTCTGTAGGTAACTGTCTCCTTATCTCTTGCTGCTTTTAGGATTCTCTCCTTCATTTTAATCTTGGGTAATGTAATTATGATGTGCCTTGGTGTGTTGTGCCTTGGTGTGTTCCTCCTTGGGTCCATCTTCTTTAGGATTCTCTGAGCTTCCTGGACTTCCTGGAAGTCTATTTCCTTTGCCAGATTGGGGAAGTTCTTCTTTATTATTTGTTCAAGTAAGTTTTCAATTTCTTACTCTTCCTCTTTTTCTTCTGGTACCCCTATGATTCAGATGTTGGAACCTTTAAAGATGTCCTGGAGGTTCCTAAGCCTCTCCTCATTTTTTTTTGAATTCTTGTTTCCTTCTTTTCTGTTTGGTTGTTTCTTTCTTCCTTCTGGTCCACTGCATTGATTTGAGTCCCAGTTTCCTTCCCATCACTATTGGTTCCCTGTACATTTTCTTTTATTTCACTTAGCATAGCCTTCATTTGTTCATCTAATTTGTGGCCAAATTCAATCAAGTCTGTGAGCATCCTGATCACCAGTGCTTTAAACTGTGTATCTGATAGGTTCGCTATCTCTTTGTTGCTTAGCTATATTTTTTCTGGAGCTTTGATCTGTTCTTTTATTTGGGCCATTTATTTTTTGCCTTGACACACCTGTTACATATGAGAGACAGAGCCTTAGGTGTTCACCTGGGTGGGGCAACCCAGTCTCTAGTGGGGGAGGGGTCTGAGAGGGAACAATGGCACTTGCTCTGCTCTCTGCTGGATTTC
Source organism: Carollia perspicillata (assembly GCA_004027735.1). Taxonomy (NCBI): domain Eukaryota; kingdom Metazoa; phylum Chordata; class Mammalia; order Chiroptera; family Phyllostomidae; genus Carollia; species Carollia perspicillata. The sequence goes on along the minus strand of PVKM010014949.1, from coordinate 12,706 downwards.
AGTCACTTCCCACACTTCCCCCAAGCAAACTGGGCCCTTCTGGTGCTAATTTCCGAGTGGGGGGGTTTACGTACATCCTGGGACCCTGTGGGTCTCTCCAACAAACTTCCCTGTGAGACTGGGAGTCTCTCCCAACACCTCAATTCCCACAGGTGTTTTTAATCAGTGTTTTGAGGCTTTTACTTCCCGGAGCTGGGACCCTGGGTTGCGTGGCACAGTCTGTCTTGCTCCTCAGTTTCAGCTGGTTTATCTGCTTGGGAATATGGGACCACGTGGTCCACCAGCCACCTTGTGCCCCATGCCCCTCCACAACCCACTGCCTCGCTGGGTCCACCCGCTGCCTCCTGTGCACCCGGGGTCCACCAGCCGCCACTTTGTTGCGAGTCCTCTCCACCCGGCCACCTGACTCTGCCCCTCTTACAGGTCTGGATGAGTGTTTCTTCTTCAACTCCTTAATTGTCGAACTTCCATACAATTCAATTTTCTGTCAGTACTCATTGTTTTTTTGTTTCTAATTTTTTGTGGTCCTTATTTTGATTGTGTGAGGAGGCATAGTATGTCTACCTATGCCTCTATCTTGCCCAGAAGCCCAATTTTTTTCTAATTCTCTTAAAATATTAAAAGCTTCTATATATCAATAGAGAAAAAACAATAATTCAATAGCAAAACAGAGAATAGACATGAAAGAACAAAAATACAAATGACCTGTAAACTTCATGCATTGTTAAGAGAACTGAGTGATGAGGAAATGCTCATTTGCTCCTTCGTATCTCTAAATTTTGTAACATCTGCCTATAATACCTGGTTTAAAAAAAACCCAAGCTAAAAAAAAACCCAAAAATATTTTTACTAATAATCAATAAGACCCTGGGTACTAGCTAAAAGGACAACCATGGGCATCACAGGCATACATGGGAAAACAAGTCATAAAGCTGGTAACTGAGAGAGTTAAAGGCAGTGTGGGGAAGGATAGTGGGGTATCTGTCACATGAGTTTTGGTGTTCAAGTTCTAGATTTATTCTGTGCTAGCTGTGTGACTTTTGCAAGTGATGTCATTTTAAGACCCTCAATTTCCTCATCTGTGAAATGGGAACAGTTGTCATTACTTCGGGGTGTTTTTGAGGTTCAAAGAGTTGATGCACAAAAAATGCTTAGGACAATGTCTGGCATATGGTAAATGCATGAAAGACATCTTGCGTGTGCTCAGAAGAGAGTGGACATGACAGCTTAGTGGCTGTGCAGAATAGGTATAGAGTCCTAGACCTCTGACTTCCCTATCATGACATCTATTCGACTGTGACTGTACTCCCTGCTGCTAGTCATAAAGTCACCTCCTCTAGTCTCAGAAGATCCACAAGAAATAAATAACCCAAATCCTCTTTTGTAGTTATTCTCTTTATTTCCCAAAGTCTCTGATACCCAAGAATTACAGATATCTGTTGACTTGCTCAGGGCTCTTCGGCCCTGAATTCTCCTGGAAAAATTCTAATAAGATTCCACATACACTAATCTATAATTGTGGCTCGATTCAGCTGACACTGAGAGTTCAATATGTCCATTTTGCACAGTGCCGTGGCTGTTCCACCCCAGGACCTTTCAAGAAGACTATCCCACCCACTCATCATATTCTTGCCAGACCTTAAAAGCAAGCTATAATTCATAGCTTGTACCCTAGGCAATCCCACAAGGCCAATAGATCCCCACTGCTACCCGATCCCAACACACTCCAACCAATCTGTTTCCCAGGTCTGAACTCCTGACTCAATTCCCAGATCTTGATCCTTACTTCTGGCCTCTTCTAGATTTTTGTATCTTGTCTCTCCTCTGGCCTTTTGACCTCATGGCTCCTGAATAATTTTTGACTTGCATGACCATTATAGTAGTTAAGGACTGTACCTTTGTTCCCCCATTAAAGGGAACTCAGATTAGGCTGACCCCCAACAGAACTGGGAAGAACCTAACAGCTTGTCTCTACTACATTTCCACTCCCATCTCAGGGCCCCTAGCCCAGACTTGATACTGTTCTTCTCCCCTGGGCACCATCCACAATGCTTTACTCTGTGTTAACTGTGTCATCAGTACCCTAAAGACGTCAGCTGATACAGTTCAAGAATGATTGCCCCTGCCTCCCTTAGCCATGAATTTACTAAGGAGTTTTGAAGACCTGCAATGCCTCCAAGTCCCTGTGGAAAAATTTTATTGTATTATCTGCCTAGCAACCTCTTCCCCAACCTTTTCTTGGACACTTTCTCCCACACTCCATCCACATGGCTCACTCTCTTGACTCAGACCACACCGATCAGAATCTTTCTGTGGGAGTTCTTTTCTTTTAAAACTAGATTAAAGAATAATAACTAATCTTTATGGTAGTAGAAACTCTAAGGCAAGATGCAAGGCTTATTCAAAGCCCTTTTACCACCTGTTAAAGTCTTCTGAAAAGGACATACCAAGTGGGATTAGACATGGAAGAGAGTTCTTAGGGAAACACCTGTGAAAGATATGGGGCGGGAGCAGGAGTAGGGCACAGGAGCCTCGAACTGCAATGGAGATCTGACACCTGTGAAAGAAAAGAGGCTTAGTTAGGAACCGTCTCTGACTGCAGCATAATTCTAAGTTTGGGCCAGGCCGATGTGGAGTTGCCAAGCCAAAGATGCCTATTAGAGGAATGTACCAACATCAGATCCCCACCAGCTCGTGTTGGCTGGAAACAGTCTGGAGAAAGTGTGGTCTCAGCAAAATGCTATTATGGGTCCAGAGGGGTATAGCTAGGCCTGTCACTCAACGCCACTCTCCACAGTAGGAGCTCTTGAAGGAGTCCGTAAGTCCAGTACTCTGAAAAGCAGACACTAAAACAGTACTAAATGAGCAAGGATTCTATTAGGCAAATCACCAGTGAGAGGAAATGGGAAGGGAGCCAGGGAAGGCTGGGAGAACTCTCAGCCTGCAATGCAAGCTTGACTCCAGGTCAAGAGAGAGAGAGAGAGGAAGGTAGCATCCTAGACCACCTTGCAGTCCAGGGAAGGTTTGATAAGCTGTTGGGGCATCCCCAAGCCAAAAATCAGTCACCCATGCATTCTGTTCTTCCAAAAAGGCCTCTCTTAGTATTCCTGACACACTCAGACCCTACCTGGGAGCAGCATAAAAAGCATAGCCTCAGGGCAAACATAGGTAATGAATTTCAGCATCTGGGACCCTTGGTCAATGAAAATCAATGTAGCTGCAGGTGTCTCAGGCGCATTCTCATTGGCTACCTCAAGGAGATCTGAATGATGAATTTACATAACCTCAAATACCACCATACAAGAGAAAGCTGGCTGGCAGTAAGAATATTTTGGTCAGGGAATTCAAATCAAGCCAACTCACAGGGCCTAGGTACAAGGAAAGAACAGACAAATGAGACTCATGTGTGTTCCTGTAAAAATTGTCAATTTGAATGAAATTTGGTGGATAAATGGCTACTCTGTGAAATTATAAATTCTTTCAGAACAGGAACCATGTATTATATCTTTGATATCTCCAGCATGTGCATTGGCATCTAGCATATGATGCTTAGTAAATAGTTGTTGGATACATGAGACAGTTCCTGTCTTCAATAAGCTCCCAACCTAGTAGCAGAAACAGACATATAAAAACCACAACACAATAAATGCTATAAATTATATGCAATGTGCTATGACATCACAGAGGAAGAAACATTCAGTCTGTCTCAAGAGATCAAGAGATATTTCACAACTGACCTGAACTCTAAAGGGTAAGTGAGACTACACCAACAAAAGAAGGAAGAAAAGCCTTTCCAAGCAACAGGAAGAACATCTACAAAGATATGATGACATAAAACAATGAGGAAGCTCCAGAAACAGAAAACTTAGTTTAACTAGACCATGAGCTCCGGTGTCTTCTAAGTTGTGTCTTATTCCTGAGTAGGTGTCCACACTTAGCAGTATCCTGGAATATAGTAGATGCCCAATGCATTTTTTTCTCTTTAGGTTTTTTCAGCATTCTTTATATATAATTGACATTCAGCACTGAGTAAGTTTAATATGTACAACATGTTGATTGATACACTTACATATTGCAAAATAATTGTACCATAGTTAACTAACACCTGCATCCATAGCACATAATTACCATTTCTTTTTTGTGGTGAGAACATTAAGATCTACTCTCTTAGTGACTTTCAAGAATAATACAGTATAATCAACTATAATCACTATGCTGAACAATGGGTTTTGGGGTAGAATTTCAAAGTGGCTGGAGCATAGTGTTATGTGAAGATGTGTTGAGGGTAATAAGCCTGGACAAACAAGTTGGAACCAGGTGGTAATAAATAATAAGAAAAATAAATACATAAAATAATAATAATAATATAGCAACAATACCAAACATTAATTATGTGCTGATGCATGTCCAGCTTTTGCTGAAAATTTCACATGCATATAATCTTTTCAACAACCTTATGAAATAGGCACTATCATAATCCTTTTTTTTTACAAACTGAAACTACTGATACTCAGAAAGTGGAACGGCTTCACTAAGGTCAAACAGGAAGGATGGGACAGAGATGAAGTTCAAACCTCATCTCTAGTTTGGCTAGAGATCTGTGGGTTTGGCTAGTCCCAGAGACAGGGTGCTTCACCACAATACTGCCCCACTTGCTAAAGAGTATTAACTTGATTCTGAGACAATGGGGAGCCACCAGTACCACCTAATATCTGTGTGATGCCCTCAAGCTACAATGCATCAATGGCCCTTTTCCCTGCTTGTCTGGTATGTAGACATCTAAGGTATCTCCAGAGTGACATGACAACATTGGATGGCAGAGACCAACACAAAATCAGGAATGAGATTGGGGGTGGATGACAGGAAACAATCTTAAAAGTACTCTCAACCCAAATAATAAAGACTATTGTATGCCAGGACCTGTGCTGAGCACTTCTGTTGCATCCTCTTGCCCAGTCCTCCTGTGTACAAGCCCTCCAGGCGCATGAGGATTCTGAAGTTCAGCGAAGTGTAGGGTCTTGCTTAAGGTCACCAAGCTAGTTGCCCACAACTAATCCAGAATCATCAAATACTTACAATAGTCCTTACAGACTATTCACTGACCCGAGAACTTTCTCCACTTTACCTTTCCCCACTTTCCTTATTTATAAAGCTAACATAAATTCTTTCAAAGCAATTTATATCTTCTCCAAACTCAGTGTGTAAAAGAGCACCCTCAGCCCCTGCATGGAGGACATGTCTGTCTTCTCCAGCTAGCCCTGCTGCTGGTGGCTTAGACTGCATGCTTCAGGACCTGGCCCTTTTTCTGGCTAGCATATTGCTCAATAAACCCTGTCTTTTATGACAGCTTTTGGCCTCAAACATTTTTGTATAACACAGGTATTTCTGACTCTTAAACCCATGTTCTTTTCACAGCAGAATGCTTTTCTACAGTTTTAATTTTAATCAACTCATTCTTCTTTCACATCATGGCCACGTAACAACGGGGGGCAGCCATCTACAAGGTTTATGTCAAACACTCGGTTTCACCAACTACTCAAATGCCTGCTAGTGGTCAGGGCCCTGCCTGTTTTGTCAGGCTTTTCTCTTTCATCAGCTCTGTAGATCAGTCTGTCACACAGATAGGTCTGTGCCAGGCCGAGACACAATCTAAGGTAAGCTCATCTAAGAAGAATTTTACCCATCAAATTAATTGAGAAAATTCCCAAACTTTAACATCTTTTTACAAGGTTCCTCGGAGGAGGAATCACCCTTTCCCCAATCTGTGTTACTGGTGAAAAAGCACTCATTATCTCTGTTTTAAAACCTGAAGTTCTATTTAAATATGTTTTTTAAAGTTATCTCTGATAAACTCAGATATGTAACCGAAAGCTCTCCGGCTGAAAAGAAAATTGGTGACAATGTTTAAACTAGCTGTCAGAAAATGCAGTAATTGGAGAAAAAAGGATTCGAGCATCAGTGTGATCACACCATTACGTAAACTGTTTCTTTTTCCTTCTGCTTCACCCAAAGGTGAGCGAGGACCCCTCTAGGAAAAGGAGCATGGCCGAGACTTCTCTGACTGAACAAGAATGCTAGGACAACTGAGGCTGCTCCACTAATGATCGCTAGCGGGAGAGGGAAATGAACAGAGAAGCCACTGGGAATTAAGACGTCTCTGGAAAGGACATTTAGTGTCAGACTTGTTCAAAGCTTGTCTAGCTTGGATAAGCTCTGGAAGGACTTAATGCTAGGAGAGATTCAGAATGTTTCAAAAATATCATCTACCCAGCAGCCAAATTCTCAGTTCTAACCCTTTGTGTCTGGCCTCACCTGACAGCAACTTTGGTTAAATGCTAAAGCTGGGTAAAAGGGTTGAGGGACTTGCTCAAGGTCACAACAAGGAAGTGTCAGATTTGGGGCTTTTTCTCTAAGCTCTTCATAGCTGTGCTCCACATCTAAGTTCTAATTGTAGGGATCTTAGGGAAGTCAGGTCTGCTTAATGCTGTCTTTATGCCAACTCAAAACAAAAATTTATCATTGACACTAAGTGTCTTCCTCCAGTCTAAAGCAGTTCTTCCATTTTTAAGATTTTATTTATTTATCTTTAGAGGGGAAGGGAAGGAGAGAGGGAGAGAAATATCAATGTATGGCTGCCTCTCATGCATCCCCTGCTGGGATGGGAACTGGCCTGCAACCCAGGCATGTGCCCTGACTGGGAATTGAACTGCTCTCCTTTGGTTCGCAGGCCCATGCTCAATCCACTGAGCTACACCAGCCAGGGCTAGAGTGGTTCTTCATCCAAGCAGTTAAGAGTGAAGATTTAAGAGTGAAGTTAAGAGTGAAGATTCAGGTCTTCAGACCCCACCCCCACCCCCATTTTTACCTTTTTCCTTTTTCCTCTTACTCATCTCAGTCTGCTCCTGTTCTCTCTCCTGGTTCCCTCCCTTCAGTTAAAACCTGCTCTCAGGAAAGAGTGCACATACCACATTGAAATGCTTAAGCAACTTCATTTTAACAAGGATATAAGAATGGCCTAAGTTAGAGGTAAATATTTAATGGTAGAGACCATCTAATGGAGGAAAGTGTATCTTGGGGAAAACAAACTCTTCCCAAGGCCCTCAAAGTCCTATCAGTGGACCACCTATATGCCTTATAAATCAGATCTGTTTCACCAACTGTATAGATTTGGGCCAGTTTCCGTAAAAGGCAGTGTGGCGCATTGGAAACCACAGTGGACCAGGGAGCATCTGAACACTGTTTTCCTCATATGTAAGAAATGGAGATTGTGTTTTATAATCTCTTGCTTATGTTCTAGAATTCAAGGTGGATTTTTAAAATTTTTTTTTTATTTTATTTATCTTTTAGAACAGAAGGGAAGGATAGAGGAGAGAAATATCAATGTATGGTTGCCTCTTGTGCATCCCCTGCTGGGAACTGGCCTGCAACCCAGGCATGTATGTGCCCTAACTGGGAATTGAACCTCGATTTCTTGGTTCACAGCCCGCGCTCAATCCACTGAGCTACACCAGCCAGGGCTCAAGGTGGATTTTTAAGGGTCACAGCTCCACAAGTAGTCAGACCTGGATTAGAGTGTCATCTCTGTCACTACGATTTGGAGGAAATTGACAAGTCACTGAACCTCACAAAGCCTTACTTTCCCCATGTATAAAATGGGAATTAAAAGCACCTACATCAGAGTATTATGAAAAATCCAATAAATTGTGTGCTGCATGAAAGAGCTCAATAAATATTGGTTATTATAATCATTGCCTCCTGTTAAAGTGTGATCAATTTTTTCTCAGCAACCTGTCACCTGATAGTCAGATAGTCTTTCAACAAAGGTCAAGGCTGAAACTTCCTTTAGTTTCTCTGAATTCTCTAACCTGACTTCAAGGAGAAATTTATACCCGAAACAATTGAAGTCTCAGAATAAAAATGATTTCTTTCTTAAACAAATGGAGGCTTAATATTCTAATGTTTCACCTAGCATTTATGAGTCACTGAAATTAATTGGGTTTGGTATTGAAAGAAGCACATTATTAACCTTATGTTTTTATAGTCAGCTCCCTGGAAAGTATTTTTAAAGAAAAAGCAGTATGTCACACCTGATCAGCATTACAACATGATTAGTTTTTAAATTAACAAGAAAGAAAAATATTACATTTTATTAAATCTTCTTGGGAATAAAATTGGATTCTGGCAGCTCAATAGTTTATAACAATTCAACATGAATCATACCCCAAAAAACTATTCAACAGGAAAGTGTATATTTTATTCATCAAAAGTTCAAATGTTTGTCATATGTTAAAATACCTCTTTATTGCCCTATTTTTTACAGTATCATTAATTTCTTTCCATCCCCTCTTTATTTTTTAATTCTTTTTTCCTTATCCAGGGATATTTTTCTCATTTTTTTAGAGTGAGGGGGAGGGAAAGGGAGAGAAAGAAACATCAATGTGAGAGAAACATCAATCAGTTGCCTCCCGTACACACCCCAACCAGGGACTGAACCCATAACCTAGGCATGTTACCAGGAATTGAACTCGCAGTCTTTTGGTTTATGAGTCAACACTCCAACCAAATGAGCCACCAGCCACGTTTCATCCCCTCTTTTTAATGCACAAGTAAATACAGCTTCTTTGTAAGAAATATAGATCAGCAAAAAGAAGAATAAATCCCCCAAATTCTACTCAAACCAGAAACTTAGAACTCATCCTTGATTTCTCCACACACCAGAACAATCACCTGATCTTGTCAATTCCACCTCCTTAATAGCTGCGGAATCTGGCATTTCTCCAACACACTACTACTGACCTATGCCAACCCCTCATCCTGTATGACATAGATTTGTTCTACTCTAAATGGGATCCATGGACCAGCAGCATTGACATCACTTGAGGACTTATTAGACATGCAGAATTGCAGGCCCCGCCTCAGATCTATTGATTCTAGATCTGCATTTTAATAAGATCCCTGGGTAACTCACATAGATACCTTAAAGTTTGAAGAGCACTCACTACATTAGACCACGTCAGGAGTGGGGTCCCAAATTCTGCATCTTAAACAACTCCCACATGGTGCTAGATGCGGCACTTCCACAGACACACTCTGAGTGGCTTCTTATTTGTTTCCATGCCCCAAGCCTGGTCTCTCCCAATCTAATCCACATTTAGCCAACAAAACAATCTTTCTAGAGTACATTTTGATAATGTCACATCCCTGCTCAAAACCCTTTAATGGTCCCTGGAGTGGACATTTGCTTTATTAGTAGCAGTAATTATAATAGTACTAATAGTTGTTGTTCCTGTTGATTTTGGTTTTTGTTGCTTTAGAGGAGCAGTTTGGTTGATCTCCTTCCTAGTCTGGAAAATCCTCCACTCTTTAACTCTTAATGGGAGTCAAAGGTAGCCTCCCCATGTAGAAGCTGAAAAACCCAGATACAAATTTCTGTCTCAGAATTACTGGCAACCAGAGAACTGTGCACATGACCTAGGTTAGGCCAAGCTAATGCTCTCTCTTAAGGGTTTTAAAGCTGGAGTTGTTGATGAAAAGAAACAGAGGAGCAGTTCCAACACCCTTTTAAAGTGTACAGTGCAGTGGTTTTTAGTATATTCACAAGAGTGTGCAACGATCACCACTATCTCATTGCAGAACACTTTTATCACTTGTAAATGCTTTTTTGACCCTTTCGCCCCAGACAGTAGCTTTGGGTGATGGATGAGCTTTAGTTCCCCATTTTGTTTTGCCCCTGTATCTACTGTGACTACCTCATTCAGGTTTGCCTAGGACCTTCCTGCTTTTAAAACTCAAAATCCCACATCTCAAAATATTCTTAGTTCTGGGAAAACTGAAACAGTTGTTGATCATCAATGATGATGAAGGAAGCATCATCAATGCCCTGCCCATATTCCTTACCACTCAGGAGTGTACCAGCTGCCTTCCCACTGCCAATTCCTGCATCTCTTTGTCTAAAAACTTTCTCCAAAGCCTTGGAAGTCTGCTTTGCTCAAAATAGAAGGATAAATTAAACCCTGCCCTATGGGAACAATGCTGATGGCAACTGGAATACCAATACCTCAGCTCTGTTGTCTCCCAGGTGGGATAACTCTGAAGGTGAGGGTTTTACACTGGCTGCCATTGTTTTCCCCAGTAAGATACGCTCCATCCACCCGAAATGATAGCTGACTGAATAACCCTTGTTTGCCTTCTCATTTCCTCAATTTTGAATCTATATCTCAGGGTCTGTTTTGGTCAAATCCTCACCTAGCCCCCATCCCAAATCTTTGAAATAGACAATAATGCTTTCTCATATGTGAAGTGTTATGCAAATAAAACTTCCTATTCCTTCTTCCCACCAAACTGCTGCCCATAATGCCCACCATATAGAAATTCTGGAACTGCCACCATTTTTGCTGAACGGATCTTAATAACTCACACAACCCCAAACACACAAACTCCCTTAGCCAGAGCTTAGCCCACCTTCAGTCTTTAAGCTTCTCCTTGGGCCCTTGAATAGGGAAGGCCTTGAATAGGGAAGGCCTATTCAAGGCAGGAAACTTTATAATCATTATTGGCTGGGCTCCATCTGATGACACACAAGCAGATCACACTTTTTATTTCTGTTTATTGTCAATGTCAGGTCCTCTTGGCAGGGAAGATCATGCCCCTGTCTATCAGTGGTGAGCTCTGTCTGAATCGTCTGAGAAAAATGGATCACAAACTAACTGCAGTGCAAATGCAGAGCAAAGAAAAGCAACATTATGAATGCAGGAAGCTGGAGCAAAGCAACACCAGGAGCAATGGGATCTGATTGGAGCCACACCAACAGGATTCCCATTGCCCAAATATCCACGGACCAGATATGTGCATGAAATGCCACCATTAGAGAGTTATGTCACAGTGTATTTTCTAAAGGCAGATGCACCAATACATATTCATCCCGCATGTTCTTTTTATAATATGATGTTAACATTCTTTCATTAAGAAGTAGGGTCCATGTTACCTTCTCTTGAAACTGGGCAGATATTTGATATGTGGATGAAAAAAAAGGGAGTTTAATGGAAAGAAACCTCACAGGGTGACCTGATTATAAATTTGTAATTGGGCAGGTTATAGTAGGTAATCATGCCTCAAGCCTTTAACTTCTTTAGTGAAAGGTTTTATGCCAGTCCTGTCCATTGTTTTTGTGCATCTAGGTTAACACACCTTTGAAATGCCAGAAGTAATACCCCTCAAAGGGGATATTAACCTTCCAAAGAGCATATAATCTTAACTATCTTGTAATACAATCCCCGCCTTGCTTTCTCCCACCTCCTTGTAATCTTGCTTAGGTTCCCTCTTTAATTTTGAGTGCATAAAAGAAGCTGCAAAACTGTTATTCTACGGAGCATTTGAGATTTTGCTCCCTATATCATCAGACTGGCTCAAATAAAGCCGTATAAAAATTCTCTACAGGTCTGGGCATTTCTTATGCCAACAGGTACTGCCTCAGCCAATGAGATGAGGCAGAAACAACACCGCCTGAACTCCAAGACTAAATCATACAAGGCAATATGAGTTCCATCAGGCTCTCTCTTGAGATACTTGCCCATGGAACCCAGTTACCATATTAAGAGGAAGTTCTGGCCAGATGGAGAGGCCACAAGTGGGTGTTACAGCTGACAGCCAGCACCAACCAACAGATGTGTGAGTGAATCAGTCTTCAGATGATTCCTGCTCCCAGACTTTTTTGTCTTTTAGCTAAGGACCATCATGAAGCACACCCAAGATTTCTCCTCTTTACCCTGAGTTCCTAACTCACAGAAATTATGAGAGATAATAAATGATTATAGTTGCATCGAGCCACCAAGTTTTAGGCTTATTTGTTATGTTGCAATAGATTATAAATACAGGAGTGAATCCCTCAGTTGCGCTAAAGAGCATCCTCTCTAAATGCAAACACACCCAGATGGGGAAACATATGAAGCTAAATATAGTTATTTACACTTTAGTATGAATCACTCATACTTGGCACCACTCCCTATCCCTTAGAAAAGAGATAAGATTAAAAGACTTAGGAAACGGTAGCTATAAGAATGTAGAGAACTAAAGAGGCTGAAATGGAAATGGGGCATTTTGTAGGCGATCTGGACTCAAAGCCAGACAGTACTGGGTTCTAGTCCTAAGCACATTGCTTTCTAACAGAATATCCTCTAATGAATATAGTGGGCTCTGCCACTTATTAGCTATGTGACCTTGAGCACAGCCTCAGTTTCTTCATTTATAAACCACTCATCATAATACCTAACTATCTCCCAAGATTGCTGGGAAAAGCAAGTAAGACAACTGTTATGAAGGTAAATTTTTCACATAACTTAAGAAAGTTGCAGGATGTGGTGGATCCACGTAGAACTCATCAGATCTGGATTCTAGTCCAGACTTTGTCAGTAACTCACTCTGCAACCCTTGGCACTCCCCTCCCCATTATAGCCCCCACAAAGCTCACACAAATAGAATACCCTCCTCTAGACCCAAGAATACCTAGTGCAGGAAGGTCTTCAGCCATCAGTACCAGCAGAGGGTTTCAGAGTCTCCAAGTCATCAGTCCAGATAATAAGGAAAGGTCAAGGTAAAAGCAGGGTCAAACTAGCAAGGTGAGAAGCCAGTTATCAGACAAGGTAAAAGGATACAAAGTGAGTCCCATTGTCTAAATATACCTTTATAGTTATGAGACCAGAGATGCAGC